>QQSS02061322.1:0-11322 GCA_003687565.2 Craspedacusta sowerbii
TGCTGATGCTGTGGAATGCTGCTGTGCGTCATGCTTGTGGTGAGTAATGCTTGATGTGTGGGCCAAGATCCATAACACTGGAAGTGAGACTATGATGCTTCAGTGGGAGTCTGCTTTGCTTGTGTTGCTCTGCATATTAAGCAAATAAACAATTGTAAAGATGCTTCTTCAAAGAATAATTCTTCCATTAATCACAAGTTTTTCATGTCAGTGAATGTAAACTTGGCTGAGGTTTCTTTCCAAACATCTGATATTATCTGTAATGAATGTGCCCTGTTTTGACTATCCATTCACATTCTTGATTTCAAGAATGCCATCAGCAGTGGAGACTTTGGGCATTACATGTTAGATGGCCTCTGTGTTTAGGAAACAGATATCTTTTAGCACTTAATTGACCTATTGATACTTGATTGAGCATCCATGTAAGATGATCCCAAAGGCCTGGGTGTTCAATCCAAATAAAATATGTTTCTTAGACCCTAGAATATTGATATGTTAAGTCTGTCATATGCTGTTATGCATAGTTGGGCACCCAGTCCGTTAAGTCCGTAGCGATTTTCCGTAACGAATTACGGTCCGTTACTTTTCTTAAGTTTTGGCGGACTTAACGATTAACGGACTTAACTTGCAATAATTTAAACGATTAACGCTTTAAGGCTTTAAAAAAATTGGGGATCAAGTCCGTTACATTTAAGAGCGTTACATTTTTCCGGCCCAGACTAACATTCATTTGCAGTTTTCTGCATAGACTTTCCTATTTCATTTGGGACTAGTGCTTGTTAATTTGGGTCGTTCACTTGCATACGCTACCCCGTCCCGTTTCGTGCACATGTGCATGCCTGTCTCTGCTAAATTGGTTCTGCGATGTTGTGGGTGCGGCGCGCCATGCAGCGTTACCTTACGTGGGCAGTAAGTTTATAGTTATAAAACTGTTGCTCAAGTGCCTAAGCTAGAGCTCTAGCACAGGTCTATTTTTCCCCGTCCCGTCTTTGTTCCTTGTTGCAAGCACGGGACGGTGCTACCAGGTGGAACTCCGCGTATGATGCCGTGGCGGTCCTCGTCGGCTTCTTTGCAACACACAGGTAAAGTAGATTCATTATTTTGTTTTTGTATTGCCGAAGCCAGGGTTGCGAGCCACCCCATTTTACGTTTTTTCCTATCCGGCTCCGTCTTTGTTTCCTGACTCGGTCTCCGTGTCAGATTCTTATGATCAAAATCCGATATCCGTAATCGTAACAAAACAGTTTTAAATCGTGTATGTTTTTGTGTAAATTCATTTTGTTGGTGTTACAAGTGTACAAGACAATTTGGTTTTTATTCTATTAACTACCGGATCGGAAATAACTATATTTCTAGGTATTAGTTTTAATTATTCATTGTTATTATTGCAATATTTTATTCCTATTTTTTGGTATTTCTTTCAGAGTGGAACTTCCGCGGGCAATGACCAGGCTTGACATCAACACCTTTACATTGAAGGAAATTGAGTACTTGAAGGAGTATGCCCAGGTCATGATTCAAGTGGCCCAGGCTTTGGTCAAGCTGCAGGGGGAAAGTGAGGCCTATTTGGGCTGCATGCTTCCATTTTAGCAATCACTGCATTAAACTTGAGAAACGTCCAGGCAAAGACGCAGCTCTCTTTCTGTAAGCCTCTGGTGGATGCTCTGCTAGAAGGCATACTGAAAAGGCTTAGCCATTTTTTAGATGACCATGAGTACCAAATGGCTGTTGCTTTCATCCGACGTTTCGGCTGCTCTGGTTGGTAAAAGCGGATCCGTCCCGTGCTGGCAGTGTGAGGCTAGCCATCGAGACTGAGCTGGAAGTGACGTTGAAGGAAGTTTACTACACAGGGTCCGGCTCCTAATCCTGCAGTGAAGAGCTGGATGAAGAGGATTTTTTTTTTTTGCTGCCATTACTGTTCCTTCTAAAGATTCTTCCTCGACAGCCAGGATCCTGAAAGCCAAGGCGCAGAGCTTTTTAGTGATATGGTTAGATGGGGGCTCGAGGATGGACTTAAGCGATGCTACCTTTTTGGGCGAGCCAGCTGTGAGGAAACTATTTATTAAATTTAACGCGGCAATCCCTTCCAGCGCAGCATTTGAAAGATTATTTTCCACTGGAAAGAAGATCCCAAGGGCCAGAAGAGGCAATCTATCGGATTCTACATTTGAAACCCTTATGTTTCTGAAGGGCAACCAACGCCTTCTGGAGCAGGCCCCCCGTTACTCCAACTAGATTTAAGCATTTTGATTATTTTCGAAATAAAGATTTTATTGCTACTAATTAGTTGTTTCTCTCTGGGTGAAAATCGTTTTTGACCTAGTGTTTGTATTAAGGTACATGTGAACTTACATAGAATTCTAGTTAAAGTAGTTTTACGTTTGACTTAAAGTAGCACTTTCAACTAGATTTGTAGGGCGTTTTTTTCATATTAAATGATAAGTCTTGTGATGCTTTAGTCATGCTTGCTTTGATAAAAGAGATAATGTCTGGGCCTCCAAATCATAAAAAATGCTCGCCGCTTAGCGTATCCGCACCAGCTATTGTAACAAAGGTAGCAGTTAAGTATATGTTACATAAGTTCGTAAAGTCAAAAGTTTAACGGACTAAATGACTTGGTAAAGGTTTAACGGACTTAAACGCTTTTAACGCTCTTAACGGACTGCTGTTGTTTTTTCTTTAATGGACGTAGAAGTAACGGGCTTAGAAAAGTAACGGAAGAACGATTAACGGAAGTTACTTTTCAAAGTAACGTTAACGATGAACGCATAACGGAAGTTGCTTTTGAAAGTAACGATGCCCAACTATGCTGTTATGTGGTAAGTCTTTTATGTATGGTTGTTAATGATTTTAATGTAGGTGAAGAGATTTGTTTTGTTAGTATTGATATATTTCGCTTTGCTTAAAGCAAATCGTTTGATCGTTTGTATGTTTTACTGTTTGATGGGGCATGAAATGCGTTAATGAATTTTAAGGAATAGTTCACTAAGCGCAACCAACTATTTCAACTCATTATATGCAGTTGCTATTTCTAAGCTCCAGTTAAAGTTATGCATGATTTAATTAGTGCACACTCAAGCCTTTCCTCCATTAAATAGCAATTTCTAAAAATTTGATAAATTCTTCTTTCGTTTTATCTTATTTTGAATTAGCGGCCTTCGGCTTTCTGCTCGCCTGAGCCTAAGCCAAGCGATTATATTTAACTTGTGCAGCTTGGACACAAACATTTTGCTGATTTTTTCGAGTCACTATCTGTTCATCAGTTGCTTCTGGTTGGTATTCAGCTAGGTTAGACATAACGGAAAATTGATATATGACGCCTTGAACCGGTCTTGACTGGCAACTCTCTTGTTTTGTGCATGTCAGCATCACAGCGAGCTTGTTCACGCTAGCTCAATTTACACTTTGTCGTGTTTTCTAATATATCCGATTGAAGTGGCAGCGCACGTGATGGCTCAGCGCTGTTTTGCGTTGAGCGCTGCGTTGCCTCGATTTTGGTGTTGCAGTTCCAGCAGATATCTTATTTTCAGGATGTTGCGCTTTACGGTTAACGCTTAAGCGTATAGGGACTTGTTTCTGATGCGAGGTCTTGTTTGCTGTTTGTTTATGCCTTCTGTTTCCCTGGATTTGCTAGAAAACAGAAGTGGTATTCGCATGTGGAAAACTGATTCTATATGTTTCAGATTCTTGAAAGCTCTCAGACATTACTTCATGTTTTGAAGAAAGAAGTCGGCAGAGATTCAGTTCATCCGCAATATTTTCCTCAGTCTCGCCCGAAAAGCCCGTGACGCTCCGCTGGGTTGGGAGGATCATTAACCTCGCGTTGCTTGTCAGATTTATTGTGCATCGTTTGTTATGCGTGTACATAGCTAATGAATAATGTATTTTCTAGCTGATATGGCGTTTTTGTTGCTGTGGTAAAAGTAAGTCAAGGGATTAAGATGAGTGATTTCATTATAATGACGCGTTGACGGTATTGATTATGTGTAGGTTGTTTGCCCGATATTTTGAAGGACTGCCGGAAGCGGCTTTGATCGCATTGGCGATGCCAAAACTGGCCAGCCCGATTAGATTATCTAAAAGTGAACTTAAAAGTGTGAAGTCTTCGTGCACTGTAGGAGTAAGAATGCACAATAAACCCTATTTTTTAAAATTCGCAGCACCCACATGTTTATCTCAAATGTACATGAAGTGCCGTGGCCGTTTATAATACAGTATTCAGATGCTTAGAAGTGACACAATAGGCATAAATGATTTATGGCGATGAGTTTGCACATATTTTTTTAAATGGTTGTCACCATACTGAGATTTAAAAGTCATTTGCATTGATAGAAGTGCGATACGCTGATTCCGCCTGCCGCCGTTAAGGTGCCTTTTGAAGATGCACTGGTTGTTCTCAAGCATTCCTTGGGAGATTAGGAAAGAGGCTTCCATGGATGGCACTGGTGGATTGATAAATCACGTGAAGGAATTGACTGCGCGATGCAATTGGGTGCAAGTAATATGCTGGCTTTGCAGGTGGCCTCACGGAATCCGCGAAAAGTTTCTGTTTGCATCGTGGATCAGTGAATATCGCGAGGACGTACGGGTTCTTTTGTAAGGTTCGACCAGCGGACTTTAATTTGTTTTTGCATGTGACTCAAATTACCTGTGTCTTTTTTGAGAATCCTGTCAAAAGCAAATATCTTAACTCGATCGACGGCAGCAGTAAATGTGTTGTTTTTTTTAATGGAACTGGAGCAAGGACAGGACCAAAGTACGTTACAACAACAACAATAACAACAACAGCAACAAATTTATTTTCCCCAGGAATGGAATTTACCAGGAAATTGAGGAATAGTAAAAAACTCTAAACAAATATATTATAATACGTGTATTTGCTGAAGATGGAGGCATTTTCTATGGTTTCATGATTGAGAATGCAAGAACGTCTGAGTTCACGTCTGTGTTTCTCCGACAGTGCGAACGCAATGCGAGTGAGGGCTTCATCAAGCTGTCTAACCGCGCGTACTAGCGCCAACTTCATCATCAGTTCGAAGCCCGGTGCCTTCTGGACAATATATCAAGGTTTGAAATACTGGAGAGACGAACAAATCAGACAAGTTCACAGAGAGAGGGCATGGGTCAATTTAGGTATTTTCTGCGACCAATAAAGCTTGAAGCTCATTTTTTAACACTAATTTTGAATTCGAAGTGTTCATTTTGATGTCATGTTGGTGGTTGTATAGTGCAGCGCATTTAAATTTTATATTGCTATTGTCATAGGCTTCAGCTTTTCCTGCGGGCACTGAGATGTTTGCTAATTCACTTGTTCGCGCGTTCACTTAGGAATAGTGATAGATGAAATACTTGTCTATGGGCCTTAGTAGCTTCCTCCCATGCCAGTTATGCGTAAAATGGAGACAAACATGTAACTGCATTTTCTAATTTGATCATCTCCAGGTGAGACGATAAGTTGGCTATTGGAGCACTATAATTCGTCCTCAATAGCGAAGAATCGCTTCCGCCCTGTAAGGTATGAAGAAGGCCGAGATTGGCAAACTCCACGAATTCCATATATACTTCCAGCTTTTGTAAATGAATTTTCTGGTTGACCGTATCGTAAACCCTTTGCAAATTCAAAAACAAACGACAGGGTTGACTAAGGCATGATTCGGAGAATGCTTTTTGCGAAAGCTGACTTGTAGGTCATACATAGTTTTAAGAACTTCTAGAAACTAGTATAGACGCTTGTACATTGCCTTCTCCACTACTTTACTTTATTTAGAGAGTAAAGCAGCATGTTGCTGTGGGTCCAAACCTTGGTCCGCTTAATATATCCGTAAACATACCTTTGAGGAATGACTGATTATTGATAAGCAAATTGTTGCTGCAAGCAATGCTTATCCTTTTAAAAAAATGTTTGTGAGAATGCTATAGGGCCCAGATGCCATAGAAGCATTCAAGGAAATAATGATGTCCTCTACCTCGATTTGCTTGGTGGGTTTTAGAAATGAAATGTTGTTAATGCTAGGAGGCATGTAAGTTTTGATTTTTGGTGAGTTTGGCATTTCAAGAGTCAAGGCCTTTCGAGGTCGAGGAAAAATGGTCATTGAATGCATTTGCAATATTCAGTGTTTTTTTTTATATCAAGTGGTTGACATGGTTCAATAATATTGTAGAGGTAGATCTTACTTAAATTGATAATTGATTGATGCCGTTCCAAGTTTTCGTTGCATTGTTCTTATGTTGCATGAAATAATTACTATAGCACGCAATTTTAAAACAAGTGGCTAAGTTCACGTTGATAAGTCTTCATTATCAAGGACATCTTGTTTCCTTGACATTATGAAACTGTGTCAATTCTCAGTTCTTGTGATAAGCTCATCATCACGTATTCCATCTAGGCTAAACATTAGTATTTTTGTATTCTAAACAGGGGATATTGCGTTGCACAAAATGAAATCACCAATTTTTTTATCACGTTCAGGATCTAGCTTCAAAGACCCCGACGAAGATTTCTTGTCGGAATCAACATTTCACTGGAACTTTTCCACATGCGCACTGCTTCATTGACCAAAAAAATTGAAGACCTATCTGTTTTCTTAATTTGCTTGCATACAATTTTAAAGTGATAGGGATTACAGAAAATGGCGCTACAGGAAAGCCTTGTGAAAATCTGTGTGTGGAATCAGACGACTGTAGCTTTGTCGATACAAAAACGCTCAGAAGTGAAGGTTGAAAATGTCTTTATATACATAAATTTCTCTCAGGGATCACGAAACTAGGTCAAAACTCTGCTACCAGGCAGAAAAGTAATTTAAAAAACGTTTTTTTGAAGTCCCTCAGAAAGGAAGAAAAAACATTACATGTGGGTGCATCTACAAGCATCCTATTCTCTCCACGGAAACGTTTTCAGACGAGTGTTTGGCTTTAAATTCTTAGTAGACAGGATAAATTTGCATGAATGGGATAAGTTTGTTGCGTCAAACGATTTTTACGATATGGCAAGCTCTTATTGCTTGCAACCATTAATACTGCAGCCCTGTCGTGTCACTCTCAAGCTGTTATAAATTACAATTTCACGAATAATAGTACTTGCAATTCAGTAAGCGTAAACTTAACAGGCTCGATCTCGGACCCCTTCTCTCTATTTAAAATTTTTACTGACTACATTGGAAAGAAAATAATCAAGCAAAGCAACCCATGTATGGGCGCTTATATGAAATATTCAATGAGAGCAAAATCAAGGAAGAAATATTGTACCTAACTTGGACATCACTGTTTGGAAAAAAGAAAGATCCAGAAGTCCTTACAAGCATAATTGTAGAGCAGGTCAATGATATTATAAATGTTATGAGGCATTTCCGAAGACTATCAAATAGATGCTAAGAATGCAACAGAAACCATGGATAAATGATGATATCTTGCAAGCAATAAAAGGAAGGGATCTTTTACTGCAGGATTACAACAAAGAAGTGGGTATACAAGCACGAATAGAAGCGCATGTTGAACAACAACAACAACAACAACAACAACAACAACAACAACAACAACAACAATCTCTTTTCCCAAAGGTGCGTACAATAATTTACAGAAGAGAATTTATAAAAATTGGTCACGCAGTGGGAAGGAGGGCTCTTCTTTGCAAAGCTAATCAGAGTTGAAGAGCCTCCTTAATACTTATCTAGAGAAGTATGCGAAATATAATTATAAAAGCAATTGCAAATCAACATCGTTCAACAGTTTCTGTCACAGTTTCACAAATAAAATAAATAAAATAAAATAAAAAACCAACGCAACAAAGTAGTATGTATGACGAAAAGAAGCAAACACTTATACTGCTCAAAATGTTTCCTACAAAATAAACACAGCACACGAGAACGATGGATGGGATTACGTCAATTTTCAAAGATCTAAGGTTCGTCCAGTTTTGGTTCTAAACACGAATGGCAGGATAGCAAAAGCGCCCGTTAGCATTGCTTCTGCTGATAATAGTTACTTTTTATCCATAGGGGAGTCTCTAGCCGCAAGCATCCTGAACTCACGACACTATTTTATTACATACATGCCCACATGTGCAGCGCACTGTACATTTTAGAAGCAAACGGATACCAATGAAATAATAGAACTAGAGTCCGACCGAAAGTGAATTTTTACTTTCGACCGAAAACGAAAGCACTCCGAAAATTCTTAAGTGAATTTCAGTTAAAACCGAAGCCGAAACCGACAGATTGCAATCACTTACAGAACTGAAGGCAAGGATCATGTAATAAATAATTAAACACGTATTTTTTAATTCCTATATCAATATTTTCTAATGAAACTAATCGGGAGGTGCAGCTTTTCCACATGCGGTAAAAGTTTTTGACTGTCCATGACACACATGCGTTACGTAGTAATAGAAACCAAACAAACGAAGATTGTAGTTCAGGAACAAGTTTTTTCGGCAATCTCGCCTAGCAGATTGCTGCGTCGATCCGCGTACAAACGCCGTGTAGCACTAAACAACTGTTCACTAGCTACACTAGTTGTTGGTGCTGACAGGTATTCGCAAGCCGAGGGTTCTTGTCGCCGATATTGGTGTTTGGTTGATGTGTGGGTGGGTGGGTGTGTATGGCATGCTATATTTGTGCTCAGTTCTTGCCCGTCCTGCATTCAACCTGCATTCTTGTCTCTGGCCGCGTGGCTATATTGGTTGTTGTACGCAATCGTGGTATTCGGAAGTAGTTATTACCGAGTATGCCTGGGGCTTCTGAGTATTTTGGAATGAGTGTTATGATTACATCGTCTTAATAGTATTATGTAAAATTGCACCAACTACAGTATATCTGGCGCTTATGTGAATTTTGGAATGAGCGCTACGATAGTTTCGTCTTAATAGTGTTATTGCAAATTGCACCACGCGAGGTTTATCTTGATAGAATGCAATTTATTTAATTACAAACTTAAACATGCTTTGAATTCGTATAAAACGAACAACCATTCGTAATTAGAAAACAGAGTAAAAAGGTCATTTGTTGAAAGAACAGGAGTCTGCCTGTTATATTGCTACACTCTCGACAGTTCTTGCTGCTATGCCTATATGCATAAGTGTCGTTCGTCGTTCGAGGAATTGGAGGTTCACTGAGATAACTGTCCAACTATCGTCCATATAGAGGAACCACAGCGACATCAATTTGGTTGTCCACTATTGATAATAAGGGCTTTCAGATTGACTGTCATGCACTACCCATAAATCATCCTGAATTTGTTCATCATATCAAAGTACAGGCGTCTATCGCTGATGCTGATGATTTCTTCTTGAATTTGCTTTGTGAACTTAGCGCAAAAAAACCAAAAAAAAATGGCTGCAGACCTCTCCGTTGCATTAAATTAGGTATCCCTGAAGGGCGGGTCAAGCAAAGTTGCAGCAATGGCAGGTTTAGACGAGTTCATGTCGGAAAAGACAGATCGCATCACGCAGTGCTGCTTTTATTTGCTTTTAACTTTCATCTGCCACAGCACTTTGCTTTCAACCATTGCAGTCAATGACTTCGGAACAAAACTCGGTAAATTCTTTTTGCTTGCTTGTTCATGCAGCTTAATTTTCTTGGCTGCACGCTCTTGTTGCTTCGTTATGTACAAACCATGAAGATTCTTGTGACAGCTATCCAGATGGCCTATTAGTCCTGCCAGTGTGTGAAATTTTGGCTTATCACTGCTTAGTGACCACATTTTGTGGCAGTCTTTGCACTGTGCTTTGGTGGCATCCGATTCGACTTTAGAGAACTAATTCCACAACTCATTTTTTGTCATATTTTGACAATTTCTGAGCATTTGCAATCTAAACTCTAAATTCACGGCTTGCGAGCAATAATACGTTAACCCTTCATGGTGAGATCACACTACAAGCAAAAACAATACTTAATGATATTCTTTTCCTTGCTTCTTAAACTGCAACAAAATTGAATACACAATAAAAATTTTCTTCGGAAACACGTTGAGAGTGAGGCCGGATTTCAAGAACTTTACGTCTAGATCAGCCCTGGTCCGCTTGATATAAAGCTTTTCCAACTTCTGCACGTCTGGAACGGTCAGGCCTATTTTATTATTTTGCGCTACAACATGTATAGTAGATCCAGAACTATGATCTTAATTACTATCTGAAGTGCTTGAGTGATGAAATTTATCAGCGTGTTTATCCTCGTGATTCTATTCCAGCGCGTATATATGGGCTTCCTAAAATGCACAAACCATGTGCTTCTACTCCATCTTTCCGTCCCATTATTTCTTCGTGTTCTACCTATAACTATCATTTAGCAAAATTCTTATCTGATCTTCTTTCTCTTCAAATTCCTGATACACACGCAACTAAAGATTCGTTTTCTTTTGTTGAAGAAATTAACCAGGTAAGTAGTAAAGGAAAGGTCATGGTGTCGTTTGATGTTTGTAACTTGTTTACTAATATTCCTTTAAATGAAACTATTGACATTGCAGTTAATGTCGCCAGTGTAGCAACATAATAGGCAGACTCCTGTTCTTTCAACAAATGACCCTTTTACTCTGTTTTCTACTTACAAATGGTTGTCCATTTTTACACGAATTCAAAGTGTAATTAAGTTATGCGACACCTGGATAAAGTAAATGGACTGCATTCAAGACAAACCTCGCGTGGTGCAATTTTCAATAACACTATTAAGACGAAATTATCATAACACTCATTCTAAAATACTCATAAGCCCCAGATATACTCGGTGATAACTACTTCCAGATACCACAACTACGGTCAGCAACAATTAAAGCCACGCGACCAGAGACAAGAATGCCGGGTAAATGCAAGAAGGGGTAGCAACTGAGCACAAATAAGGCAGTGCTATACACCCCCCCCACATACACACACACACACACACACACACACACACACCAACCTAGCACCAACATCGGCGACACTCCCGGCCGCAAAAAAAAAATAAAATAAAATTGGGACAATAAGCGTTGCAAATACATGTTAAGAGTTCGCTAACAAGTCCTGGTCATGGGTGACATCAAATCAGGCGCTGGGACATTTAATCGCACGTGTGGTCGATCTGAGTCCCAGAAAACCCCAACATGGGATCACTTTCGACTCCTAGTATAATGTTCGATCGTTTCGGTAGATATATTGGCTTCGATAACTGTATTTGGCTCTGGAGTGGCGATCGTTTCGGTAGATATATTGGCTTCGATAACTTTAGTCGGCTCTGGAGTGGCGATCGTTTCGTTAGATATATTGGCTTCGATAACTGTAGTTGGCTCTGGAGTGGCGATCGTTTCGGTAAGATATATTGGCTTCGATAACTGTAGTTGGCTCTGGAGTGGAGA
>QQSS02061433.1:0-17875 GCA_003687565.2 Craspedacusta sowerbii
GGAAATTCGTTTTTTAATAGATTACGTTTTATAACCTCACTATCCTTCTTAAACCGATCCAAAGAAGAGCAAATGTTGCACGCACGATGTAATAGAGTCTTTATTAAGTTGACTTTATATTTCCTTGGGGTATAACTGTGCCAGTGAATATAAGATCCAGTGTGGGTTGGTTTATAATATGTACTGGTAAGGAACTGATCCTATGTCTTTTCAATTTTAAGGTATTTATACTCCAAAGCCCATTTTGACTGCCGGATAATCCGAAATGCGCCAGGAATCGGTTGTTCGTTCTTAATATCCTAAATTCGCGGCATGGACACTGTAAAACTTGCACTCACCTTAATGTTGCCTGCTACAACAAATGCGTTCTAATCTTGGCGAGCCAGGCTCAGCAAGTAGAAAGTTGCACAGGTGCCTGTTAGTAGACAATCAATGAATCCATTGAGGTTCCTCTTACAATAAGAAAAAGATGCTCTGGCGCTTCAAAAATCGTCGTTAAAAGAATCTTATTTGATTGTCCCACATGAATTAGTAATGTTGAATGAAATTAGTCTAATTTCAAGCAATCCTCCTGGAATGCAGAGTTTTAAAGGCTAGGAAGAACGCATCTGCCTTTTGCTTGGTTGTAATTGAAAGCTGGTGTCTTTATGTTGGCTAAAGCGATTCGAACAAAATGTTATGGAAGTCAATCAGGATTATTGGCAAGCATGCTCTATCGGAGAACTGTGCAATCTAGGCGTAGGAAAAGCTTCTATTATATGAACTAAATAATATTCTACTTTGATTAACAATACGGAAAAACTGGTGCTGGCTGGAAATCTTATGAAGGGCCCGTAAATTCTTCTTGATTCAAAGCCATTCGCTCTCGCATTAATTGCCGGGACACTTTCATTGAATTCAGCTTCCCTTTTATCTCACAAATCTCCGCACGATTTCCGTTGATTTTGGGAATCTCCTTTGTGTACAAAAAGAATGTTCGCAAGCCATTCGTATATCACATTTCCTCAAAATCACTATTTATTTTGCACCAACTCTAACTGATCTAAACATGACCCTTAAGATGCGAGCTTCTGAACTACATTTTTTATTTGATGATATGGCCTTTTATGCATTGGTTTTCAAATGCCCACCCACATCTGCAAGCCTCATGTACGGTACTGGAGTCATCCTGTCCTGCCAGTGCAAGGTGTGCAATGGTCGCCATCCCTAGCTTGGCAAATACTCGTATACGAGTTGGTTACCTATCGCAGTTAGGTTAACATTTGAGAGCTTGTGCTGACTTCTCTTCACGAGCATTGCGTGTTTGAAGTTTTAGCTGTCATAGTTAGATCTGTGACTTCCCCTATCGCCACTTTAGTACCTGGATCATTCATTACTTAAATCCAATGACATATCCCGAACAGGGGTTAAATGTATTCGCAGTAGGACTGCTTGGGCTGCGACCTTCTTACTTGGCTCCTGTGCGTTGCTTGACATGAACGGTCGAAATGCATGTCCAAAATTTACAAAATGACTTAGCTTCTCTGCTTCGTGACGGTTTAACTTTACGATTACGTCAGCAAGGTATGGTTCAAAGACGCTGATTATATTTCAATATGAAAACCATCGTGCATGCGTTCGGTGCTTTTTGACGCCTTTTGAAAAGTCCATTGTGGCACTTTGAGAGGTTTTGAGTATACCTTGTTTACAGAAGCACGTTTCTGATGTCGTTGAAGTGTTTCATTAACTGTAATTGTTATACTAGCTTCCATCGTCGATATGCCGCCGACAAATTTTGCCGGTTTAACACCACATGTGACGCTACGTATTTCTTGGACAACATGAACACAACCGAATATTCGATTCAACGTGGGACATGAAGGGCTTGGAAAACTGCTTTATTTGGGTGTCTTAGTCAACCGCTCAATTGGTAACAACGACTGGTTCGTTTCTTATGTTAAATTTTACTAGCTCTTTTAAAAATATAACGAGCGGGACAAATGCGACCAGAGAAAATCTCGACAGCTCCGCAGTTTAACCATGCGAACTGACACCCTACTTGAATGTCATCCAATTCTGCTCTCAGTTGCAAGGCCAGGCTGGTGGCACTTCGCGAGCAAGAACAAAATATAAGACTTCAAAATTTCGAGTAAGAGACAAGCGAGTATAGAAACCGCTTTTCGTTTAAACATTTCGTCTCCATCATCTTCCTTCCGAACGGACTATGGACAGAAAGTAAGGGCAGAGTCCGCTACTTGATGAGCTTTGATGAACATCTCAACCAAAAAACTAGAGGTGCATGAATACGAAAACTGTTACTATATGTATACATGTAAACTTCGTAGCTAACACAGGTTGAAAAATACATTCTGACTCAATGATAAGACATGCAGATCTGACGTAGCAAGCAAATAACTGACGCGAAATGTCTGAGTGAAAAGCCCTATATAATAGATAGATGGATAGACAGATAGATAGATTTTTCATTAGATGAAATCTAGCAACGCTCATCAAATAAAACAAAAGGAAAACTAGTTAAAAAGCTGTTAGTGCGTTATTACATTTTAGTAATACCGATAAACCACACAATACTTTTGTCGAAAAAATCTACGATTGGAGCCATTATCTAGTAACTGGCGCTAATCACTTCCCGTTCTACAATAGAATGCAGATGGTATCAAATCGAAATTTATTGAATGCAAAGATCGATCCAACGCAAATAAATTTGACGCCATTTGCATTCCAGTCAAAATTGCGTTTAAGTGGATACACCACAGTTGCAAGGCCTCGCCGCTGTCAGATGCGACCGTCAACATGTATCTGCAGGAGGCCCTGTCACTTACATAAGGACCGATCTTGCGTTCCATCGAAATCGACGCAAGAGACGAATATGGTATGGAAACTCTTACTACGCAAATTTTTATATGATAGAGGACGTGGATTGATGTATGTAACGTTTAAATTGCAAACACAGACGCGAGACTCGATTGCTCCGCGACACGCCTTCCGTCCAGATCAAAGGCTTTAATCGCTGGCCACTTCAATGGTCACTCTGCCCGGTGGGACCGCTACCAGCGACTAGTAAAATCACGCTTAACCTTTTTACTTCCTTCAACTTTAAATCCCTTCGTACGACGGTTTTTACGTGCTATCATCTTCGAAAAAGAAAGACCGGTTGTTATATTCCTGTCGAATATTTTTTTCCGCAAAATCGACACACTCTTCGTGCTCAAACTCCACAAACTAGATTTTTTTTTTTTTTTTGCCACGGGGATTAAGGCCTAGCTTTTTAACAAATGCCACACTTTCTCAGACTCGTCCCATAACTAGATGCCTTGCGGCCTGAACCCTTGAATGTCTCAGAATCCCAGGTGATAGGCTGACATCTTACAAGCGACAGTATTAATCGACCTCTTCGATGGTAGGCGAACTTGACCTAGCCCCAGACGGAGGCGCACGACCACCAGGCATTCCACCAGGCATTCCTCCGGGCATTCCGTCGGGCATGCCTCCGGCCTGATACAGCTTAGTAATAATAGGAGCACATATTTTTTCCAGCTCTTTCTGCTTGTGCTCGTACTCGTCCTTAGCCGCGTGCTAGAAAACAATGACCAACCGTGAAACCAGGCTAAATACTTGGTCTAACATCTGACACAACCACGGAACCGAGATCTTCAAACCCCTTAATACATTTAAGGATCAGACAAAACAGCGATTAAACATTAAGCAGAAACAAACCTGATTATGCTCCACCCACTCAAGGGTCTTCTTGCAATGCTCGATAACAGTTTGCTTGTCTGCGTCACTCAGTTTGTCCTTGACCTTGTCATCTTCAACCGAAGCCCTCATATTATACGCGTACGTCTCCAGACCATTTTTGGCCTGAACAGTATCTCGAACTTTCTCGTCGTCTTCCTTAAACTTTTCAGCCTCTGAAACCATACGCTCTATATCCTCCTTACTCAGTCGTCCCTTGTCATTGGTTATAGTGATCTTATTGGCCTTGCCGGTACTAACATCCTGAGCAGATACATTTAAAATGCCATTCGCGTCGATATCGAAGGTCACTTCGATCTGGGGTACACCTCGAGGTGCAGGAGGAATTCCACTGAGTTCAAACTTACCCAGCAAGTTGTTTTGTGCAGTCATGGCTCGCACACCTTCGTACACTTGAATTAAGACACCCGGCTGGTTATCAGAGTACGTCGTGAACTTATTTGAAGCTTTCGTGGGGATTGTCGTGTTGCGCTGAATAAGAGGCGTGAAGACACCTCCTGCAGTCTCGATACCAAGGGAAAGTGGTGCAACGTCAAGCAGAAGCAGATCTTGTACTTCTTCACTCTTGTCACCACTTAAAATAGCCGCTTGAACAGCTGCGCCATAAGCCACGGCTTCATCCGGATTGATCGACTTGTTCAACTCCTTGCCATTAAAGAAATCCTTCAATAGAGCTTGAACTTTTGGAATACGGGTTGACCCTCCCACCAAAACCACTTCGTGGATTTCAGTTTTGGTCAACTTTGCCTGTGTGAGACAAGTACTGACGGGTTCAAGCGTCTTTTTGAACAAGTCCATGTTCATTTCTTCAAACCTGGCGCGAGTGAGGGAGGTGTAGAAATCAATGCCCTCAAATAAGGAATCTATCTCGATATTCGCTGAAGTACTCGAAGACAAGGTTCTTTTGGCACGTTCACAGGCGGTTCTTAAGCGCCTAACAGCACGCTTGTTGCTTCGCATGTCCTTCTTGTGCTTCTTTGTGAATTCAGCACAGAAGTAGTCCACCATGTTGTTGTCGAAGTCCTCACCACCCAAGTGGGTGTCACCAGCAGTCGATTTGACTTCAAAAATTCCATCTTCAATCGTCAGGATGGAAACATCAAAAGTTCCACCACCGAGGTCAAATATCAAAACGTTCCTTTCAGCCCCAACCTTTTTGTCAAGCCCATACGCAATGGCAGCTGCAGTAGGCTCGTTGATGATTCGCATGACGTTCAAGCCAGCGATTGTACCAGCATCTTTTGTTGCTTGTCGCTGCGAGTCATTAAAGTATGCCGGCACAGTGACTACTGCATCATTGATTTTTCCTCCTAAGTACGCTTCTGCAGTTTCTTTCATCTTTGTCAGAACCATAGAGGAGATCTCCTCCGCATAAAAGGTTTTCGTCTCTCCCTTGTATTCAACTTGAACTTTGGGACGACCACCATCACTGATGACCTGAAATTCAAGAAAGATTGATGCGCTAAAGACCTATAGGTGGCATAATATACATACATGCATACATACATAGATACATACATACATACATACATACATACATACATACCTATGGATATATATAGATACTAGGGTTGTCAATATTTTTTTTAAAATTATTTTTGCACAGGGCAACCCTACGTTTTTTATATAACCATGCATAAAACCTTCACACAAGAAGTCAGCTGAGTCTAAAAACATATATACACATATATCGATTAGGGTGGTCAATATTCTTCATAAAATTATTTTTGCATAGGACACCCCTAAATTTTGTATATTACCATGCAAAAAAACTTCACACACAAGTCAGCTAAATTTAAAAACATCTAGAGGTCCCAACCCTTTTCTTAGCTGTTGAATTATCAATAAATTATTATAAACAGGCAGAAGAACAGGTCCGTGGAGGAAAAATCTATTTTAAATTCTAAATTACCATCAATTACCTGAGTGCCACATTACTGAACTAAACTTTTCAATTATGCACATAATTGTGTATTTTATTTTCTATTACAGTACACTTTTTGCCTAAAAAAATATATCCATTGGAATAATTATATTGAATGGTAAGAAACACATTATTTGGAAGAAAATGGCCAACGCTTGCTGTGAGACTTCCAAAGTAAGACGAGAAACAGAGCTGTTGACAATTGCAGACAACAAGAAAGCAGAATAGAGTTCTGCTAATACAGAACTTGAAGTTACTGGACGACTTCAGCAGTATAGAATTCTTAGCCCGCTCCTAATCCTTGTGTCTGTACTAGGAGTTGACCGTGTACCATGTGGAACTTTAGAAGCTGCAGCTGCAACTGCATCATGGAACATAGCAGATCTAATCGTGTGTGTGTGTGTGTGTGTGTGTGTGACCGGTTTAAGGGTCAGGCAACAAGTTCGAATGACATCCTGCAAGTGTTGTATCCAGTGTTGCCAATGAAATTATTGCATATGCTGAAAACCAACTGCAATAGCTTCAACTTTGCAATGATTACCAAATCTTAAAACTATATTTCTTGGAGGCATTCTATCTCGAGGGTGTTCAATCCAAGCGATAGCAGGACTGCATCAAGCCGGCAAGATTGCATAACACTAATTTTTCGTCAAAATCAAAATCAAGATCACTGGAAGTCAAGTCAGCCAGTCAACTTGATCTCAAGTTTATTGAGGTTCATTGACAAGTACAAGTAACAGAATGAAGCGGCTTCTCAGGTTGAAAAAAAAAATATTTTTAATGATATTTGTGCTTGTCAGAAAAACTGATTGCACTGGCTTTCGTTGACCACAAAGCTCTCATGACAAGAAGTCTGATCTTCAGTACCCTGCAAGCACCGGCTGATCCTAAGCTGGAGAAATCTAAGAACTAGGCAGACTTTGCCTTCATGACTAATCATCAATCATTCATTAATATCAGTCACCCGCAACTTTCTTCCTAGATGACAAGAAGCTCTGGTCTGAAGACGCTGATTATCAGGTAGCTAAGAACACTGTCAGTTGAATTGGATTGCAAAAAGTGTGATTGATTTTACCGGCAAAGACAACAAGCTGCACACAAACGATGAGGAACAGAAACAGTTCCCTTTCTTTATTAGAAAGAAGTACTGCAAGCGATTTCTTGATCTAGCGAAGCATACCCTAACAATTGTCTAACTACAAGGTTTACTGTGATTTCGCAGAAGAATAACAATTACCATATAACACAGTTGCTTGAATGGGCTTTACTAAAGCAATCTTGTTCCCTGTTAATATTTGTTCTAATCTTTTAATCGTTGAGTGCTGACTGAGTGAGCCTTACAACGGGCACTCTCATACCAAATCTGTGGTAGCAACCCCAATAATTCCTTTTATTCAAATAAAATTTTCAATAGAATTACCTTTTCATACCAGCTAACCTAAAGAGTGTGCCCCATTAGAAAACTACAAAATACTTTTGATGAATAAGGACCACCCTAATATGTATGAACAGTTTTACCATTCATTCCTGATTGGAAGACCACTGAATACCATTTAGAGGTGTACTGAAACAATGGCAAAAAAACACACTTTAGTAACTTACTGTGAATGGCCAGTGAGTTCTATCTTTCTGCACAATCGGGTCATCCCACTTTCGACCAATCAAGCGCTTTGCATCTGCAAGGGCAAGAGCATTACAATCACAATAAATAAGATTGCAGCCTTGCTAAGAAATAAGCCCCTTTAAAAGCAGGAAAAAGAGTAGATATTACATAAATTTTTATTTAACCTAACCTTCTCAAAAAAAGCGGTGTTTCCAGAACATCGCTTGACACACGACTTAAGGAAAAAAGTTGGTGCAAGTGAGCTATATAATGAATTAGCAGCAAATACTGTCATCTTAAATCAGAGCGAAAGTGTGAATGCATAAAAGATATTGTGCAATAATGGAGTCACAGTACATGCTCACTGAAAAGAATGACGTGACAAGAAAAGGAAAAGACAGTGGAAAATTGATAAGCTCCGGGCTTGAACAAAGTTAAAATTCTATTGAAAATAGGATAAACTTTGAGATAAGGTCTTGGCATAAAATTAAGCGTCGCATTTAACGATGGCCGCTGCCGCTTTAGATCTCAGTCATTGTGAGAAACTGAAATTTCTGGTCATGCTTTCTAAGCTCATTAAGATTGCAATATAACAAAGGACACGAATTACACAGTGAACTACATTGATCTCTTTAGTATGCATGTAAGGGAAATGTATCAAAGGTTGGCGCACATTGTTGGTACACGTCAATGCTTAGGGAATCTGGCAAATCTGCTGACAATTTTTATAAGCGATTAAACGTTTATTATACCAAAACCAATGTAGATACGCACCAAAAACCGTGTTTGACGGATTCATAGCTACTTGGTTTTTGGCCGCATCTCCGATCAGGCGTTCAGTGTCCGTAAATGCAACGTAACTAGGTGTTGTTCTGTTTCCTTGATCGTTAGCAATAATGTCCACTTTTCCATGCTGGAAGACACCAACACACGAATAAGTAGTACCAAGATCGATTCCAATAGCTTTCTGAACCATAGTTTCCGACCTTACCGCACGAGCTACTGCAGATTGCTACCACGTTGGGCTAAGAGGCGGAATATGCTGAGCGGGTTGTTTTAACGGCTTGGGCTGTTCGCCAACATTCTAGAAAGTTCCTCGACTGGATTGGATAGGTTTCTGATTGGATGGTTCTTTGATTGGATGGCTCCATCGGTTGGATGGTTGACTTATGGAGAAACTGGTATTGACCTCCCTGGTGACGTCACCATGCAACAGGCCTCCGCAATAACACTTATTACGCAAATCTCCATAATAACGGGTATTATGGAGATCAGTGCTGGGACCGCAACCACAAAATTTGCTGAGCTCATCACTTTTGAATCAGCAATGCATGTGTAAGATTTCGCTGTAAGACGAATTATTTCTCTTGCAAGACTGGAGCTTTTGAATGAAGAAAAAAGAAATGTCGTCTCAAGTCTAGATTTTTGGCATCGAGGATGATCAAAAATGCTGTTTTGAGGACTTCAGTTATAACCAAGGCTGCAATTTCAGGGGGGAAAAATGGATTGATTCAAAATACCTTGGTGTGCGAAATCGTCAACAATGCCATATGCGTAACAGTCTTCCTAATAGGACAGTGCCCTATATTTTAATAAATGCACTCGGGCATGTGCACTGAGTAATATTTACATCTGGTCATACTCTTGTTTGGCCACGGCTTGACTACATTGCTTTATTTTTAAAAAGTCCCTCCTCGTTGAGATGGGCAAGCTGTAGTTAACAGTATTTGTGTAGAAAAAGGCTGTATTCAGCAATATTTGTATAAAAGGAAGAACGTAGTAGCAACAAAAACAACACCAGAAGGCACGACAACGATGGAAGCGGAGGCGTGTCCTCCCGTGTCAAAGAGGACGGTCTACTTGCGGTGAAGTCTAAGAAGTTCTAGCACTCCACGATCTTTGTTTTTGGGCGCCAAGGTGCATCTAAGGTTGCGTGGCAAGGAAGTTTGGGTAACCAATTCCACTAGATAGGCTGCGCAAGTTTGTGTGTGTTAGTGAGAATTATAGATAGATTGTCGCCACAACACTTGATGTTTCTGAGGGAACTTCTGTTTTTGGACTGTGGCTCTGTTGGTGGCTCAGAAGTAAGGACTAATTTTGATAAAATGTTCGAATGCTTGATAAATCAGTAAGTATAACGATAGGAGCAAAGAACAAAGGTATGTTGCGAGAGTTATTAGGCGTCTTCTGGGTTGGTGTAATGGTCACAAAGTCTCGACAAAGGCACTGCTAAATATGTCGTCGTTGCCCAGTTAGAACAGTGTAAATCAACCGCTGTAAATCGTCATCCAAAAACGTTATCGATAATTGTGTTGCGATGGTTACATTCGGGTGAACTTTCATCTCCTTTAATTTTGTCTTAACTGTCGCAGCAGGCTAATGTATGTGTAAGCGTCAGTTTGACCTGACAAGCTGGAATGGTCTACCAGCAGCTTATTTAAATTCACTTTGCTGTTGTCTATCTCTATTCGCCAGTTAGGCTAGCACTGCGCACATCGTCACAACACGCCTAATGTAAGAACGCTAATTTCCGGTGCATGGTTAGCAGCTGATGACAGCAATTACCGCCACAATTTTTGTTGTATCTAGAATGTGAATGCACACTGAGTATATTCATATATTGGGGCAGCGTGGACTAATGAACGGTCGGAGTTATAAACGTTCGGTTCGAGTCCAGGCATTCCAAGCCCATTCTGAGATTGTTATCTGTAAATAGAATTCATTGCTCTAATGTTTAGGAATATATCCGAATGATTTGTAAAGTAGCTTCATGTTTTACTTTCTGAGATGACTAGGCACGACTCTCTTGGCAATAATGGTCTCAGCTCGATAACGAGACCATGGGAACATACAAAGTTCTACTGCATTGTAAGCTCGGTGACCGGTTGCATGACATGCAGTAAACAAAGCATCGAGGTTGCGTTCCGTATATAGATTATACGAGGCATTTAAAGTTTTTAGTTAGCCTGGTTTCTCGTCGGGGCCACTATCGACGGTCATAAGTACAATGAACTTCATGGACATAATGCTCCAGCATTATTACGTAAAACAAAGAAAAACAAAATTTCACATCAAGTAAAACTAATGCATAAAAATCCCCTGTATGTGTGGCTACTACTGCCGTGTGTACCACACTTCATAAATATTAATGTTGGTCCGGAATGTCACACGACTATCTTCAATAACACATCCTTAGCAAGTTATCCGGCATAAACCGATACCTGTAGTTCATGCCTATCTGCAACTACCCAGTCGTGGTCGAGCAACTGGATAACGCATTCTAGATACATTAAAAGATGTGCTTGTTTGATACGACTGGAATAACAGACGCGACTCGCGTTTTGTCATCTTGGCCAACGAAGAATGTGCGCAGACTTCTAATCAGCATTGACAAGTCCTACAAAATGAACTATTGCGGATGCTACAAAATGAGCATCTGTGGGCAGTTTGGGCGAAGTGTTTTCATCTTTGACAAGTTTCACCTGGTACCTTTGGTGGCAAGGTCGTTGCGCGGCAAAAGGCGAAGATATGATGTAGTTCGGCTCAGACTGTGACCAAGATTTAGCAATTCTGAATGAAGGCCGTCAAGAGTCTTGCATGACTGGATTAACTGTATGCATCGTCGACGATCGTCAGCAACTTCACTAGCAGATTCGATCCCCACGATTGACGCCAACAAACCAGACTGATCATTGACAAAGCTTGGTCGACCAGGTTTCTCCCTAGTGAACTTTTATAGTCTAGGGCTTTCTGAAGTAATTTCATGCACTACTTCCTTGCGATCTTCACGGCAAATGTTTTCGTGTGAAGCTAAAGGCGATGTAGCTTTTGCTTAAGTTGTTTTCCTCTGGTCCTCGAATTCATCGTCATTTTTTTTTTTCTTCATGTTGGCAGTACACAGACCTCTCAAACGTATTTTTCTCCTTGGCTCGGTTTCTTTATGCCTTTCCTTCCGTTGGAATGTTCCAGCAATCACTGGCAGATTTCCTTTTCAATTCTTGAGAGTGCATTTATTCTTCCTTCGTTGGATCTCTGCAAGTTCATGATATTCTTCATTTTCTTTTGTAATGTTCCATGCCTAAATGGACAAACCCTCCAGCTCTATCTCAGGCGCACCAAGAGAAACATGACACACAGGAAGCTTATGCTCCAAGAATCTGATTGTACCGCTGCCAGCTTAGCTTTTTATACCCAGCAATTTGAACACTTGCAAAATTACCGCCATTGACAAAAGCTTTAATTAACAGCATACAAGCACGAAAAAGCCTTTAGCTTTTTTGGAGAATCATGCCATAACTGAGAGGAATTTCACCGGGATTTTTGACAACACTGCTATTGCCAAGATGTTTGTTGTAATATTCTTTGCGCACAGCTTGTTTCTTGCCGGCGAAACAACGAACCAAACAAAACATCCGCACACACAAGCGCTTCGACCGGCTTTTTGATAAATGGTCCAATCATGAGATTTCAAACGCAGTTAAGGGTTGAAAGGGTTCTCTTAAACATTTGACCAGTTCAGATGCGGCTTTACAATTTTTTAGATTTTTAAATTAAGATCAGACTAGAATAGTCTTAAGACGAAGCCTTCGCATACACACGGTTTCTTCTCCTTAGGCAGTCTCACGCAAAGCACGGATGTGTTCTTCGTATTGTGTCGCGGAGCCTTTGATATGTCACGGTAATTGTTACCGTGATTTGGTGATTTATAGTGATTTGCGTATTGCAGTTTTGGGGTGTTGTAGTTTGGAACGCAGTCTCCGTGAAGTGTACGTGATGTTAAGATCAGCGCAGGTGGTTTAGACAGTTTCATGCAAGCACTGGTAAAGATCTGTTGAGCCACGTTCCACCCAGGAGTTGGATAAGTATTCTGTTTCCCGGTTTGAGCGTGTCGATTGAGAGCTTGTGCTTTAAATGAGATGAATTCGAAGCCGATGTTTATGCCGCGGATTAGAGAGACTTAGTAGGGCCGACGAGATTTATATCGACAGAGTAAGCCCTGCAAGTTTGATGCGATTGAGCGGAGAACTTACCTGAGACTTGCTGTCATCCATCGTACTGCCGCACTATTGTGTTTTCTGTTTTTGAAGAATGCGGACATCTGAAATATCATAACTTAATCATGGTGCTTGGGTTTATTATTAAATTACAGTCCTGTCATATAACCAACAAGACAAGTGTTTCCGTAGTTAACCGGGTACGAAACATTTGAATAGATTTGCAACATTCGCGATGCGGGCGTCCACTCTGGCATTTACCCCTCCCCTTCAAATATTCTTGAGGTCTTTCCATTGAGACAAACCCGCTTGGCTGCACTGTTCATTTTCTTTTTGTTAAGTCTGCTCATTCAGAGCCATCGAAATCTTTCTTGACAACGTAATTTGCTGCTAGACGTGCACTTGAGCCTGCTAAAACTCTGCAAGCCATCACCAATTTCAAGAGCTTCGACGCAATTATCTTCAATGCAACAGCAGCAATCACAGCTTTATTTTTATTCTTCATAAAATCGAATGATTTTCGTTCATGTGACGCACACACCATTCATAGCTTAAAAACATCAGCGAGAGCTTTCAATGGCCGCAAGGAAGCAAAGCAGTTTTGGTAGAGCCGTTTCACTGCATGAATCTGGCAATCTTTGCTTTGATTTTTCAGTTCGATCCAAACGAATTTGCGATGCCAGGCCTGCCGTACTGTGGCGAAGAACTAAAGACATACCCTAGCCTGGCCCTCGCTAGTGGAGCAAGCTCTTTAAACGGAAGCCTTGGGGCGAGAGAATACGAACTAATGTAAAACAAACGTGACTTGCACTATATTCCCAAGCAACCTGCACGGCGCCACTCAGTTAAAAAGATCCAATTTGCAAATAAACAATGATCAGAAAGACTTACTGGCTGCATGTAAGACAGCTACGCAACTACGGAGCGACTTCGTACCTGGCAGCTTGAACGCAACATTACCTTTTAATTATACCTTCATCGTAATGAGCGCGGCATTAATATTCACACTATAAACCCACAAAATATTTCCTTATAAACGCTTCGTCGCAAGTGTCACTCACTATAACAAGAAATGTCTCGCAAACATTAACCAAGTCAGCGCAGTCCGCAGATAAGATAAAATAAGATAGGAACGAAAAACTTACGGGAGTTTAACAAGAATAACATGGATACGAAGACGCAGACCAAAATGCACACGACCTGGGAAGTCGAATCCAGCTGCACGAACGGGCTACTGAATACCTTCGCCAATGCAGCTACGTCACGGCGTTCAAGATAAACAGGATCAGAGGCGACGACCGACCTCCAATCTTGAATATAACCACATCCAATAAATCAATCAAGTTGACGAGTGAAGATAAGTTGCGAGCGATGCGGACAGGTTGAAGGCAATTGCATCGGACGCTTACCCGTAGACAGCTTAGAGCGAGCTCAAACGGCTCCCTTGGCAAACTTTGGTACTGGCGTAGGAGTGTTCACAGTGGACTCGATCGTAAAAACCGGGTTTTCCTTCCCTAAACGAAATCCGTTCACTTCGGCGATCGAGCCTGCACGACCAACGCCATACTGCTGCGCAAGTTGCATTTTATACTCCATCAGTTCATCCACGATGTCATGCTCAACATAATCGGATCCTTTGAGCTCATCCTCCAGAGACAAGCGAATTCCAAACGTGTACTTCATTACAAGCAACTGAAATAAAAACCATAAGCTAAAGATAACGTCAAGAAAACATTTGTCAAGGCTGCCAGCCCTGATTCGCCATCTCATACAAGAGATTTCCTTGGAGAATTTTGGGAACACTTGCGTCAGAACTTTTCCTAGTAGCTCCAGAAATTAGACAATTTCTTTATCATGGTTGTTTGTGACAATATTGTAATAACCATAATAAAAGAGAAGAAATAAGGAACCTGCATGGGTAAATCTTCAAGGCAAAGAATAAAGCTAATAATTTTTGTGACTTTTCGGTCCTTTCTCGTACCATCTTCAGACCAAACGCATACGAAAAAAAAAAAAAAAAAAAAAAAAAAAAAAAAAAAAAAAAACAAAGCAACCCTTTCCAAAATCACATCTTCGCAGTCGAGCTAAAAAAGCTTCTACTTAATCGAGTCAGACTGTACGTTAAGTGAGTTGGCGACTTTATGGTGCGCGATGATGAAGCTCTCAATTACCAGGAACTCACATCAACACACATTAACATAGTAATTATAATTTTTTTTTCAAACATCCAAATTAATGCGGTCAGTGCTCACTACTATAATTCGTTTACTTGTACAGTATACAAACTAATTTGCTTTTCTTAAGAATGCCACGGTAAATCAGATGAGGACGTTCCTACCAGTACAAAAGTTTGGTGCTTCCCAGATCTTCTCTCCTTGGCAAAATATATTGTAAGATGTGCGCAAACAAACATTCATTACCTTTCGAGGGAGCGCCTTTTCAAGATGGTAAAACTGGAGTAGAATGACAGTAAGGGCAGACAAGTGCCATACATTCGGCATAGCGAAAGCAAATAGCTCTGCAAAGCAAGATTCTGCAAACCCGAATCTTTACATAAACAGTAAACGAATTGCGCCTGTGGAGACAAATAGCTCTTCCCACTTATGCCGATCTTTCAACTTCGACATGTCTTGTGACAGACCAAATTATCGGAGATCTTCTCAAACCTTCTACAAACCATACACAATCTACCTCTGCAGCCAGTTGCGGTGCGAAAACGACGAAGAAAAGCGATAGTCACCTTGTCAAACTCATTTTGCACAGGGATGAAACGCATGATAAAAAGATTTTGTTATCACAGCTGATGAGAAGTCAGAGGATAAGATACTGACGATGTTAGCTACTTGATCTAGAATGCTGTGGTACTGTAGAATAGTTACTATAAGTGAGTGGTCTACTTCTCCGAACGCGTTTGTCAGATCGAGAAGCACGATGGTGATACTATACTGCTTTTTGCGAGCGTGGTTTATCAAGAATGCCATGGAGGCCAAGTGCCCTAGTGTTTCACTCAGTCCAGGGATGAAACCTTTCTGTAGATGGATTTCAGCATACCCGTTGCTGACCAGAAAGTTGAAGATTCGATTTCTTATTAGAGACGTAATATCTTTAGTGTAGTTGGTTCTAGCGTACTCGGGTGAAAGTTGCCAGGATCACCAGTGTCTCCTTGCTTGTGAATGAATATGCTGGTAGCTCGGCGCCATGGCAGTGGCATATGCTGTGAGGCTAAGACTTGGCCGAATACAGCGGTTATGAAGTTGTACACCGTTTAAAGCAAATAACTGATATCTGGTCGATTGGACATGGACAGCTGGACCTTTGCATGCGATTTTGGTTGACGTAATCGAGGAATCCAATCGGGAATTGCAAATGGGCGAGTTCCGATTCTTATGAATGATTTAAGGGAGCACTTCTCGCAAACATCTTTCGTAAACAAAGGAAGGACTAAATTATATAATATAATATAATTATATATATATATATTATATATTTATAATATAATATATAATTATATAATAATTTTATAAATTTCCTACAATATTGCCAGAAATTTTTCCTAACCTCTTGATCGTGGTCGGCGTAGAAGACATTTTGCTTGGCGGGTGCTTTTAGAATAATAATAATAACCATAATAATAATAATATCTTTTTCAAACTTCAATTATATATTTTCTAGAAGAACGTTCCCGTCCAAAATTACAAGTGAATTTATACATGTCAACCACTGCCACTCGCTGCAAGCAGGCATGGCAGGGTTGCTGACACAGCGTTCAGCAGAATAAAAGTTTCGGAATTTCGATCTCCTCGTCTCTTTTGCAAAACAAGAAGTATGTGCACCGTAAGCATACATTCATAATCCTTTTCAAGGTGTACAGGGCATCTCGCTGTGTTAATCCAACTTCTTGCAGCCATTCCATGATTTTGTTTCACCTGTTGCACAGTACACCACTGGCGCCCATGCAGAGGTTTAGGAACCTTACCTCGCCTGCTGGGTTTATGTTCTTAATTAAGTCTTGGAAGTGCCGTCGCTTTCTGTCTGCTCTTTTGGACATATTTGTTTCAAACCCGATCGTCAACTCCATTATGAACATGTTCGGTCCCTTCAAAACAATTAAGTCTGGTCTTAGATTTTCCCCACTCACTACACTTGGAGACATGAAGAGATCCCCATCCTTGAGGTCACTATATACTTTAGCATTGGGAATGGAGGTTATGGCCTTGGCGAAGTGAAGGAGGACTGAGTCGTGTCTCCAGTTAAATTTTCCTTCCTTGAGTGCTTGTTTTCACCCTCCAAAAACGTGACCCAGGGTTTGGAGTGTTTGGCAATGAAGGCAATTAGGGCAAGGAACGCTACCCCATTTGAAAGTGTTGCTACGGTTGGACAGACTTCTGCATAAATATCGAATCGCAAAAGTATAAATAGATCGGGGCATCTGTTCGCAGACTGCAGACCAGTACTTCGCACAGGTAGAGAGACCTTGGTCCCATATTGATTTCATGACTAGCGACTGGGTCGTTAGTTTTGAAAGAAGGCAACTCTCAGAATCCCTGCGAATGTCTTTTATGACTGCTTTGGCCGATGTATAGCTATCCGGGCGGATGTTCTTGCCAGAACTCGTGCTGTTGTAATCGAAACGACGTCTGGATTCTTGGATAGTTTAAGGCACTTACGATATGTCACTTGACATTGCAAAAATCGTGCAGAAGCAAGGTAAATACCGAGGCCGTACTTATTGCGGCCGAGGGTTACTGCGCTGAGATGTCTGCGTCTGATGATGATCTCGAAATGTCGACCAAGGTAGACAAATGATTCTCCGATGTTAACGGGATTCGCTTTTCGGTTGTTAATAAAAAAAAATTTTTTGGCTTGAACTGCCTTGAAGCGCTTCCCTGCTTGTGCATTCCGAAAGCATGTTATTTATCTACTCAGATAACCATCCTGCTCCACACACACCACCGTGAGAATGCACTTAGAAGAACCTGATTTTCCGACTAGCCGGAGCTCACGGCAGCTGCGTCGTCGGCAAATTGAAAACAATGGTGGTGGGAGAACAGACTGAAAAACTTAAAGCCAAACTGTTCGAAAGGGGGCGACTTTATGTACTCTATGAACGCATACATAATCATGTTGAATGTAAGGGGGGCCGAGACAATCTCCCTGCAGCACTCCTTTGCAAACCGGAATAAATCCCGTTATAAACGAATTTGTTGCAATCGCAATTCTAAAGTCCGAATACAGGTCGCGAATCGTCGAGGCCACCTCTTTAGGGACGTGGAGGTATTCAAGTATGCAGTCAATTATATCGTGGTTCAGTTCGCCGAACGCATTTTTTAAGAGTGATTACAAAACTTCTTTGTTTTAATCGTGCATAGTTGATGATGTACGACATAGATGCGATGTGCTCAAGGTTCCACTCATTCCGGAATAAAGCCTTTTTGAATGTAGCTCTCCGCGTACTGATTCGCAATCAGAAAGGAATAAATTCGATTCCGGAGGAACGACGTGAATATCTTCAGAGTTACCGAGTTATAATAATAATAATAATAATAATAATAATAATAATAATAATAATAATAATAATAATAATAATAATAATAATAA
>QQSS02061544.1:0-17875 GCA_003687565.2 Craspedacusta sowerbii
ATCTATCTATCTATCTACCTACCTACCTACCTACCTACCTACCTACCTACCTACCTACCTACCTACCTACCTATCTACCTACCAAGCTACCTACCTACCTAGCTACCTACCTACCTAGCTACCTACCTACCTAGCTAGCTACCTACCTGCTTATCTACTTAACTTCTTATCTACATACATAAATGTAACGCCAACGATGCGTAAGTATGCTAGTTAATTCACCACACTCGCTTAAACTATCCGTTACATTAGCACCTACCGTCAACGAGCAGCTCAGCGGATGTCTCACATCCTCCCAGGACATTTGCAGCAATACAAACATACTCTGCCTCATCTTCAAGCTTTGCATTCTTAATTTCAAGTACAGCATGGCCATCCTCCTCGAAGAAGTTGACACGGGGCGACTCAATGATAGCTATTTCGTCTTTAAACCAAGAATACTCAGGGTGCGGATGACCAGAGAAGCGTGCCTTCAACTTCACACTCTGCCCTTCTATGATAGTCTTGTCTTCCAAAGGCAGAATCAGAGATGGTTTAGTAGGGGGGTTGGTGTCAACCAGGAAAGCTACTTCCACAGGACCCTGATCACCACCGTCAGACTGACTTACAGGCTTGCCTAGGAAATATAGATTCTGTCTGTGCACAACTGGTTTACGGGTAAACATTGTGTACAAGTAAAAACATGAACCCTTCCTATTCTCGCTCGCTTCTGGCAAGATAAACAGAACAGTCTAATCAGAGTCATCCGCAACGGCAACCGGCAGTACTTTGGTATCAATTGCATGCATAATGCATCACGAAGTTTACTTACCTGCAACGGCGAATGGCCATTTCAAGCATGACTATTTGACAAGCGCAACGCAAAACCACAAAAGCAGAATTTAGCCTTGAAGTTATTCAGCAACAAATCGATTAGATCAGAAACGATAAAGAAACACAATGGAGTACTTCGCAGGGAACTGGAAAAAAAAAATTGATTCAGACGGCTACAAGCTTGTGGCCTTTACTCAAATGCGATCGCGACAGATCACCTGCTGCCTCTGGAAAGAAGCCTCGAACGAATCATCAAAAACAAGCCATAGTGAAAGTCAGACGTAATAGACAAGACTTTATAAGCACAGATACATTCAAACAGATGACCCTAATCAAAAAGACAAAAGAGCAAATAAAGCCTCATTGAAACTGGGATCGCAAACAAAACAAGTAGATAGTCCAAAGCACAGCGTAAAAAGGAACTTACTAGGATCCCCTTGAATAGGACTTCCCTGAAACTCACTGAAAGAAAAGACAACTGACTTTAAGCAAATCCGAGTTACCATACTAGGATATATATATATATATATATATATATATATATATATATATATATATGAAGAAGCTCAACGTCTGAATATGAAAAGCGAAGACGATTATAACTATTTGGAGGGGCTAAATAACCTTCAGTTTAACATGTAAAGCCCTTTACCATACGAAAGCATTCATGCACAAGTTTGATAGACGGATCTTCCATTCAAAGCCCTTCTTCCGAAAATAAAAATAAAGGGACTAACGCTTAAGTCCAGTAGTGTGCAAGCGAGAAACAAAGGAAAGGAAAAGAGAACATAGAAAAAACGAGAGGACAAGATAATATCGACGAGTAGAGATGAGAAGATATAACAAATGCGGGATGGGGAAGATAGAAGAGGATAGGATATGCACGAGGAGAGTGCTTACGCTAGCAGAAAGAGTGCATTGCAAAATTTACTTACATCTGCACGTGCACTGGGTGGCCGTCTTGCTTGTCTATTTCTGTATCAGATTCAAGAGGGTGAGAAGATTCGCTTGGTACCAGATCGGGCGATTTCTCAACGCCTTGTTCACAACAAGCCACTACATCATCCTTGTTTACTTCAGCTTTGATCTTCATCCTTTGAACCTCCTCATTCTCAACTAGACCGTCAACACTCAGTCGAAACGAGCAAGTACACTGACCAGCACTGTTTCTAGCTACTACTTTGTACTCCCCGATGTCACTAGAGCGAGCGCCTTTAATAATTAGCGTTGAAATTCCATACGTGTTCTTGATGCTGTAGCGGCCTGAATTACTGAGTTGACGGTCCTGGAAAAACCAGGCAGTGTCAGGATCCGGCAAGCCCTTCGTATTGCAAGTAAATCTGGCGTCTGAGCCTGAAAAAACGTTTTTATTCTTTGGTTTCATGGTAAACTCTGGAGCCTGGGTCGTTGCAATAAATTGACCTTTTTTAGGAGCGACAAAACCAGGTTTTTGCGTCTTAATGGAATGCACTTCCCCCTTTCTTTTGTCCTTGATTTCATTCGAGGCATGTTGAGGTTTTGCAACGCTGGTTTCAGAACTGACAGACAACACATCAGGTTCCAAAGACGGTTCATTCACTAGCTCTGCTGAGCATTCTAACTTGGCAACACTTAAAACTTCAATAGCATTCTCCACGTCTGAGGTCCCTCCTGCACTTTCGGTCACAGCACTAACAGCAGACGCTCCTTCTATCTGCGAAGTCTTCTGCACTTTCGTCGTGTCTCCAACATGCACCATGTAGACATGCTCTACTTCGGCCAGATCATTCGATGCGATACAGACATACTCGCCACAATCATCAGAACCAGCATTGTGGATGACGAGGGCGTGCAATTCCTCATCATCGTTCAACTCATACTTTTCGCTGGGGTCAATCAGCAGATCCCCTCTAGCCCAGTCCACAACTGGTGGAGGCTTGCCAGACACATATGCTTCAAGCCGAGCAACCTGTCCAGGTTTTACATACACTTCATCCAATCCATTAATAGGACTTATCACAGGGCCGAGTTTGGACACTTCTGCAATACTAACGTTACATAACGAAACTGCCTCGCCAGCAGCATTGAGAGCTTTGCATGAGAAGCAGCCGCTATCCTCCAATTCAGAACCTTCTATGACTACAGTCCAAATACCAGGGCTGTTCCTCTGTATGGTGATGCCATCAATGTTGGTTTTAAGCAGCTTTTTGTCTTTGTAGAAAGTGACCTCGGGTTCCGGCGATCCCTTTACAGCAACTTTGAGCACAATGTCTTGCCCTTCTTCTAAAGCGAAATCTACTAATCCCTCTACGAATTCGGGCCTCTCTAACAAATCTGCATGAGTCAGAAGTGCTTCGGAAACAGCTGTGCCACCGTCATTTTCGGCAACACAGGCATATTTGCCTAAATCACTATCCACAGTTTTCACAATTTCTAGTGTGCATCGACCATTAGAGACTTCCACGCGATGACGGCGTGATATCTCTAAGGGCCGGTTTTCAAATTCCCAATGAACTTTGGGCGGTGGAACGCCAACAACTTCAGCAAATAATTTTACATCGTCTCCAGGCTTAACAGAAACATTTTCCAACAGTGTTATGAAGGCAGGAGCGACAATTGCTCTGTTTACAAATAAGGATGCTTGGCAAGACCGTTCACCGATTTTGTTTTTGGCAACAACTTTGTACTTTCCTTGGTCTTGCAAAGATGCACTGGAAATCATAAGAAAGTGGGAGTTTTCTTTTTGGCTAAACTTCAGAGTCTCGTTCTCATCCAAGTTTTTCCAAGACTTCTGCCAAACAACAGTTGGCGGAGGCTTGCCAGACACTACAACTTTTAGCATGACTTCGTCCCCTTCATTGACAGAGGTATCTTGCAAAGCCAAAAGAAAGTCTGGAGGCATTGTCGACTCGACAACAGTAAGTTTACAGTTGCACTCCGCCACACCAACGATATTTTTGGCTACACATTTAAGCATCCCACTATGATTAACCTGCACCGATTTTATATGCAGCGTAACTTTGCCATCCTGCTGAACGGAGATCGCAAGGCCTTCCTCATTGTGTATTTCCTTCTCGTTAAGCCACCAGGTTACATTAGGGACCGGATGGCCCGTGGCTTTAACAGCGAATGACGCCTCTTGGCCCTCTGCAGCCTTGACATCTCGCAGCCTGGCTATAAATCCAGGAGCAACAGGTGCCTTTTCAACAATGACAGAACACGTGCTTGTAGCAGTGCCCACGACATTTGACGCCTCTAAACTGTATTCTCCACTGTCGATCAAGCTCGGTTTGGGTATACGCAAAACGAATAAACTGTCGTCAGTTTTTTCAAGGCGGGTAGAAGAAGTACTCCGAATAGGTTTGCCATCTCTAGCCCACTTAACATTTATAGGTGGAGTTCCTGTGCATTTTGCAGTAAGTATTATTTCTAGACCTTCAATTGCAGTAACAGATAACAGGGGCTGCAACCACTGCGGTGCAGCCGCTGGGCTTTTAACAGAAACTGTTCCGCAGTGTCTATTCTGACCAGCAGCATTAACAGCCACAACAGCGTAACTTCCTGCATGCTCTTCATGCGCATCGAATATCTGAAGACGGTGAACTTGCTGATCGCGGCATACTTTAAACTGACTACCATTTACAATCTCAACCTCGTTCTTAAACCATGTCACTTCTGGGATAGGTTGACCAAGCACAGTTATACAAAGAACGATGTCGTCACCAGAATTTACTGACACATTATCAAAAGCGTTCTGGAAAGTTGGTTTCAAAGTCTTTGCAGTTACAACCACAGCACATTCACAAGCAGCAGATCCGAGAGAATTAAATGCCAAAGCCTTGTATCTACCGGAGTCATCAACTTCAACATCTTCCAAAATAAGAGAATATCTACCGGTTTCCGAATCATCTTCAAATACGAAACCTCCATCATCAAGAATCAGCTTATCATCCTTGTACCAATCAACATCCGGCCTTGGTACACCATCAACCAATACAGCCAGCTCTAAGTCGTCCTCTTCTACAATTTGGATGTTTTGCAACTCCATTCTAAATAATGGCGGAATGCTGACGGCGCTGACTTGAACTTCGATAGAACAGGTGCAGCTACCTGATTCGTTAGATGCCGTCACTAAATATTGCCCACTGTCTTTAAGGTCACAAGACTCTTTTAAAAGACGCATCGTAGATCCTTCGTTCCGAAACAAAAACCCATCAACTGCCGCATTGTTCTTAGACCAAGTGAGTTCAGGAAGTGGCTCACCACCAACTTCTAGCTCAAGCATCAGTTTATCTCCTTCAACCACGTCCACTTTACCTGGCTGTCTAAGAATGATTGGCGCAGCGGGTGCTGCTATAACCTGCAAAAACGACTCACACTCATCCATCCCAGCCTCGTTTTGAATCTTGCACGTGTACTTGCCTTGGTCCTTGAGAGAAAGATTCCTTATCGTGACGGTAACAATGTCTTCTACGAGAGAGATTTGGTACTTTTCTCCCGACGTTAACTTCTTCCCACTGAAATGAAACGACACCCTGGGGGGTGGATTCCCATTCACTGAAACAGAAGCCATACAATTTCCACCTTCGATCCCTTTAAAGTCAGCCAGTTTCTTAGTAAACAAAGGCGCTGATGCCACACCTATAACAGACAGTTCGGCGACGCTGCTAACTGTTCCCGCCGCATTACTTGCTTCAAACCTATAAACTCCCGCATTCCCAGGAACGCATCCTTTAAGCTGCAAAGAATACTCATCTTGCTGAATCTTCATTGGCCCCAACTCCTGAACACTTCCTGCTGGACCTTCAAATAGGCATTTAACCTGCGGCTTTGGACGGCCAACTACAGTCATTGCAAATAGCGCATCTTCTTTTTCGACGACATTAAGACTTCTGGGCTTGGCTAAAAACTTTGGCACAGTGGCGGCTTTCTCAACACGTAACTCCAACTTACACTCAGCAGAGCCAACCAAATTCTCAGCAACAACTTGGTACTCACCTTCATCATCGAGAAGCGTACTTTTTATCCTAAGCTCGCAAGTATCATGGACATTGTGAAAAAACAATCGATCGCTGGTTTTCAGCTCGTCGCCATCTTTTAAGAACTTCACCGACGGCTTAGGATACCCGTTCACACAGACAGCCAACTTGCACTCCTTGCCCTCGACAGCCTCAATTTTTTGTGGGAACTTCGAAAAGACCGGGGCAGAGTGATTAGAGTCAACAAGAAGCTTGCAACTGCTAGATTGCGATCCATGATCGTTGATGAGCTTACAAGTGTACCTACCTACGTCGGTGAACAAAGTAGGATTAATTTTAAGAATATGCTTACGTTCCACGTTCATAAACCTAAATCTGTCACCTGCTACTATTTTCTTTCCATTTTTTAACCATTCAGATCGGGGCACCGGGACCCCTTTAGAAATCACCTCAAAAACAGTTTCCTTAGTCTCAACAGACGTTTGATCGATAAGGCCTTTGTCAAATGAGGGTGGAGAGTCTTTACTGTGAACCACCAGTTGGGCGTGGCACATTTCAGAATGCTTTTCATTGCGAATCTCACATCTGTATCTACCCGCATCTTCAGCCTTGCAATTAAGAACTATGCATGTGCATCTATCATCTTCATCAATGATTTCGTACTTTTCTGATTCGTCTATATACTCATCATCCTTGTACCAGTCACAATCTACGACATTGCCAGCAAAGACGACCACAAACGTAGCATTTTCACCAGCTTTGACAGCTACATCCTTTAAAGTTTCAGTAAAGGAGACCTTATCAGGCTGGGTGACTTGCAAGCATACAGCACATTCAGCTTGTCCTTCAGAGTTGGAAGCAACAAGTCTGTAAGTGCCTTCGTCCGACTCGGTGATGTCAAAGAGTTCTACAATGCCGGTGCCAGTTTTACTATCGAACTTATGAAAAACCTTCTTTGGCGCGAGTTTGTCGTCTTTATAAATTTCTATCTGTGGTTGAGGCGAACCCTTTATCGAATACTCAAATGCAGCAGAACCATTTTCTTTCACATGCAGCTCGGTCACAGGCTTTGTAATAAATGCAGGAAGGACCAAGACCTCCCTAATTTCAACAGTGCATGCGCTTTTAACTACACCACATTTGTTTTGTGCGATGCATTCATAGACGCCGGAGTCGTCCTTCTTTACTCCCTCAATCAGCAGAACGGCAGATTCAGCCTTCATCCCCACGGTAATCCTAGGTCCCTGAGTGACCTCCCTGTCACTCTTCAACCAACGTATCTGCGGCGTCGGTTTCCCATCAACCACAACCCTGAGCTCTATTTTTGCGCCTTCGGCTTCCGAGATGTTGATCAATGGTTGGGTAAAACTAGGCAAGAGAGCAAGTTCTTCAACAAGAACTCTTGCTCGACAAGTCACATCCCCTAAACTATTCTTTGCAGTAGCTGTGTACACGCCACTATCAGAAAGCTTGCAAGCGCAGATTTCTAAAGTGCTTTTGTCGCCTTCTGAGTTTAGCACATACTCGCCATCAGCTGATATTCTCTGGTCATTCTTGAACCACGCTATTTCAGCCTGTGGTTTAGATTTTATAATCACAGATAACTTCAGAGGGGCCCCTTCTGACACACTACAGTCTTGCATTTTTTCAATGACCTGAGGCCTGGACTGAACTTCATCGACTACAACGTCAATACTGCACGTAGCAGAACCTGCTGCATTCAAAATAGAGCAGACGTACGTCCCTGCATCAGAAACTTGAGCTGATCGCACGGCCAAACTTGCCCTACCTGATACGGTTTTGATTTCTGTATGGTCATTATGCGCGATTTCTCGTCCGTTTAAGCTCCACGTAACATTTTCTGGCATGGGCTTCCCATTATACGTAACACGCAAATTTAAAGCACGTCCTTCGGTAATCCTTAGGCTTTTGGGAGCATGAAGAAAGGTAGGAGCTTGCACTTCCTCCACGACCACGCACGTGCAAACAGAGCTAGCTTCGCCAGCACTGTTTGAGGCCACAGCCCTATACTTGCCACTATTTTCAAATTTACACGACGCAATCTGCAGAGAATAAATGCCCCTGTCAGAGCGCATTTTAACACGGGGAGACGATTTGACGGGCTGATCATTGAAGAACCACTCAACGTGCGGTTTAGGCTTCCCAGTAGCTTCTACGTGAAGGTGCAACTCTTGGTTAACTGTTAACCTAATATCCTCTAAAGGCAGCAAAAACTGGGGTGCGACTGGAGCTTCTTGCACACGCACCGTTGCAACACTCGTAATACTGCTCACAGAGTTCTTTCCCACACACTTATAAACGCCGGCATCTTGCATTTGAGCATCTATAATTTTCAAACTAAAATTACCGGTCTTACCATCAGACGTAATCCTTGTTCGATCTGCGTCAATCAGCAATTGACCATCATGATAAAATTGAACCGTTGGTGCCGGATTGCCACTAATTGCAGTTTCAAAAACAAGGGTTTCATTTTCAGCGATACTTTTGTCTTCAAGCTTCCTAATCCAGCATGGCTTAGCGGTCGCTTCAGATACTTGAACAGCGCATTGACATAAACAAGATCCATATAAGTTCTTAACAACGCAAGAATACGCCCCTGCATCATTTGCACCTGCCTTCATTATTTTGAGCGCTGAACTGGAATCGGTCGTTTGGATTTGCAAACGTTCATTCGCGTTAAGCTCAAGTCCGTCTTTCAGCCAGGTTACCTCAGGTTGGGGAATGCCGGCCACGCTAACGGACAATATAATCGGCTTACCTACGTCAACCTGAGTGTCTAGGAGGCTCACTGAAAATTCCGGTTTGCGGCCGGCGGCTTCCAGTTCAAGCTCTGGAGCAGCTTCCAGCATTGCTTGATCAACAACACTTTGCACCATTTCTTCACCTGTGGTCGGTATAAAAAAACTGTCCTCCGTCTTCTTTTCCTCGGCAGATTTCGGCGTCTTCGCATCAGACTCAACATCAGGCTCATTCCCAGACAGGTGAGCGCTCACTGGCATTGAAACAAGTTTGGAAGAATTGACCTTTTTTTGCTTATAGGGGCTTAACCTAACGCCCTCATCGTCCGACGATGATTCCACACGCTGTCGACTGCTTCTTCTCTTGGATTTGCTTATAGTCTTAGCAACAACTTCAAGTTCACCTGACTCATCAACCAGAAACTCTGACTTGAAGCTGTCTTGCCCATACTTGTTCCTTGCAATGAACTCGTACACCGCTTCATCTTTAAGTTGACTCTTTGTTATGCAGAACGTCATCGTCTCACCGTCGAAATCTAGCTTTATGCGTGGACTTGTTAGAAGTCGCCTGCCTCCCTTAAGGATCTCGACTGACGGCCTTGGATAGCCTAAAAGCTGCACAGCAAGGTTAATGTCTTCACCTTCCAAGGCTTCAGGCTCTTCCGGCACATTAACAAACTTCGGTGGAGCAGGATCACGTTCTTCTTCTTGACTTACGACCTCATCCTTACCTTTGACAGCAACTTCGCAAGAAGCACTCGCTTCTCCGTGCTTGTTGCGAGCCAAGCATTCAAACTCTCCAGCGTCATCTTTCGTTGCTTTGGCAATTGACAAGGAACAGTGCCCGGTCTCATTGTTCAGAGCAATTTTAGCGCGCTTCCCCTGCGGTATAATCTTGTTTTCTCTATACCAAAACACCTCTGGAAAAGGTTCCCCCGATACAATTGCCTCCAACAAAATCAGATCATGTTCAATAACCGACAAATCACGCAAGGACATAAGGAATTTCGGTGCCACCATCTTTGATTTTTCCTCGGCAGTACAAGAGTGTGCAGATGATGATCCAGGTGAAGGACAACCTGTTGGATGCAGGGAAATATATGCTTGGCATGATACTTGCCCCAGCTCATTGGAGGCTACACACTCATAACAGCCACTGTCAGTAGCTATGGAAGGATCAATGGTTACTCGATAAATGTTGCTTTCAGTTTTACAAGTTATACGTTGGTCTGTTACTAAATGCATACCATCCTTCTTCCAAACGACCTTTGGCTCCGGATTACCAATCAAACCAACTTCTAAGATAGCTGGAGTACCAAGCTCTTGTTCCAAATCCGATAGTGCCATAGTAAATTCCGGTGGAAAAGGAGGCTTAAACTCCTGAACTTCTAGGTAGACAATGCATTTAACAGTTCCCGCTGTATTTCTAGCAACGCACTGAACTTCACCTGAATCGATCGGCTGAAGATTTTTCAAATGAAGAGATGAAAAACCGGGTTCGTCCGTAATATAAGTGTCAGAACTACTCTGAAGCATCTTTCCGCCCTTTAGCCACTGTATGTGTGGTATAGGAACGCCCCGTACAGACACCGAAAATACGGCATCTTGCCCCTCAGTTATACTCGCATTCTTAGGAATTTCCAAGAACTCTGGAAGTATTGCTTTAGCTTGTACAGATACATGAGAGTGAGACACGCATTCGTCATCACCATTTGTGGCAACAGCAGTGTAATCACCTGCATCATCCATTAAAACATACTTCAACTTCAGAAAATGGGAGTTTCCTTCTGACCAAATCTGCCTCCGGCCACCCGACTCCAAAACTTTGCTGTCCTTGTAGAAATATACTTCCGGTTTTGGATTCCCCATCACTACTACCTCCATTACCACCCCTCTCTTATGCTCTACCAGTTCCATGTCCTTCAAACCTTGCTCAAAGTAAGGCATTACGCATTTAGTGGCTCTAACAGCAACTGCCGCTTCGCAATGAGCTTTCCCGTATTCATTTCTGGCTACACATTTATAACGGCCAGAATCTGCTGCACAAGCATGTTCAATCTCAACCTGAGATTTTTCGTTGTGAGTATAGACTTTAAGATGAAAATCCTCAACGAGGGGCTCACCATCTTTAAACCATGCGATTCGGGCAGGTGGGCGTGAAGATAACATGACTATTAGTTTCAAATGATCGCCAATAGATATGTTAACATCCTTGAATGTTTCAATAAACCGTGGTGGGGTATCTGCTTCAACAGGTCGGACAAGAAAGTGACACGATGTCTCTCCAGCGCTATTTACAGCTGTGCATTCATACTTTCCAAGATGATCATCTGTAACATTATCGATAATCAGAGAACTTTTGCTGCCACCATGAACAAACGCCATCCCACTGTCTTGACTTAATAATCGACCATCCTTGTACCACTCTACAAAAGGCGAAGGTTTCCCTGTCACTGAAACTTGAAGTTTACATGACCTACCAAGTTGCACGCAATCATCCTTGCTGTCCTTGATTAGAACTGGTGCAATAATCCCTTCTTGAACAATAACCAAGCCCTTGCATGAAGCCTGTCCGTGATGGTTTACAAGTGTACACAAATATTCACCAGCATGATGCATCTCCACATTCTTTAAGGTTAACCTGAATGAATTTCGAATTTCCTCTAGGAGAATGCGACTATCGCTTTTTATCTCTTCGTTGTTGTGATACCATCTGACATTAATGGGCGGGTTTCCACCTGCTAGCACTTCAAACGAGAACGTGTCCCCTTCAAATACACAGACTTCTTTGCTAAATTCCTTGATAAACTTCGGAGGAGCTTCTTCGTGTGAAACTGTAGCTCCTAAGGCATCAGGTGAAAGGCCCCGAGTTAAAAGCATGCTATGAACACACAAAGTCAGGCAACATTCAGCCGTACCATGGGCATTTGACGCAATGCAACGAAGCATGCCACTGTCATCCTTAGTCACCTCTGGCAGGATCAGAGTGGTGATGCCATTGCTCGCGGTCACCTGTACCCCGTAGTCTTCTGTCAGGTGAATAGCGTCTTTGTACCAGTTGACTTCAGGCTCCGGTTCTCCCACATAATCAATAGAAACCTTTGCATCTTGACCCTCAACAACATTAACAACCGACGGGGATTTAAGCTGAGGCGAAAACCCCGCAGGGGTCAAGCCCGTAACTGCAAGCTGAGAGAAGGACTCTGCTATTCCAGCCTTATTAGAGGCCAGGCAACGAACCTGACCTTCGTGCTCTTTTGCCACTTTTCTTATGGTCAATGTGTAAGCGGAGCCGGAAGCATGTATGGCGTGTGCGTTTTTGTCCACATCTTTGCCCTGCAGAAACCAGGCGATTTCGGGCCTCGGTTCACCACAGATAATCACAGTGAAGACCGCATCCGAACCAGAAGCAGCAGCTACATCTACTAGACCTCTCTCAAACAAAGGTGGTGCCAACTGAGTTGCAGTCGCTGTATCCAAGCAAGAACCAACTGCGGCAAGATCCGCCTTGGCGGTAGACTTAGGATAAGCTCTAAAGAGCGAAACACAACTAAATGAATACCCGACCACGAAAACGGTAAAGCCCTGTACTTAATCAAAGCATAAAATACAAATACAGAATATGCATCGTACAAAACAAACTTTGCTAGAATAAAAACCATAAAGTAGTGCCAAATAAACCATATCACATAGAAAGAGGGGCAGCGGTCATAGGCTAGAAGAAACAGATGAAGTTAGGCAATAAAGGGAAAGACAATGGACATGTAATGCTGAAGTCAAAAGCATGCTGATACGATATCAATAAAAGTCACTAAAAATACTGCATTCCAGAGCGTACAGAAAACCTTCTCCGGATCAATTACAACAAGCACAGATTTGCGACGCTACACGTGAAAAAAAAAATTAGGGAGGGTAAATTAAGTGACCCATTGAGCAGAATCGAGACACTGAACCATCTGGAAAGCAATGAATGGGAAGAGTTTCAGAAACCTTTTAACACAATCAGGCCCTGAACTAAGCTCCGCATCCACGTCACTCAGTCCACTCAGTGACGACTCATCAGCTAGAATGTAAAAAATACATAGTTTGGACTTGCAGCAAGTGATGGTTAAAATTCCCGTACTTCCACGACCAAGCGTATCAAAAGGCCAAACAAGCACCATTCTAAGTTTCGCACATAACGGACGATTGGTAGGAGCTGCGGCTTTGAGGCAGATGCATTACTTTAAAATTCGCATTTAAACTAAACATGACCAACTGGGCCAGTCCAGGATTTAGCAAACTACTTACATTCAACTAAAACCTCTGCTTGGCAAGTTGCCGAACCGAGCAAATTAATAGCCTTCACAGTGTAAACGCCCTCGTCATCTATCATCGCGGGAGCGATATTTAAGAATACGACCTTGCCATCCGCAGTGACCCGGTGATGAATATCATTTCGGACTGGGAGCCCATCCAGATACCACTGGACTTCGGGAGCCGGAAAACCATCAACTTGAACAGATAAAACCGCCGATCCACCTTCAGTAACAGAAGTTGGCCTGAGAGGCTCCAAGAATATAGGTGACTTCGCTAAAATCAGACGTTTATAAGCATTTTATAAGCATTAAGCAAAATTACTATGACGTGATGTAACTTACTGAGCTAATCACATAAATAATAACGTATCTTAATTGAAACACGTATGCTTACGATATATGGTCGCGGGTTACTCGGCGCTTTGGTTACACCAACTTCACAGCAACAAAGCAATTTATTTTACAAACACCAAAACATCGTCTTCAAAAATAGTGCGCTTTCTATCGCGAATAGAACTTCCACAGGAAAATCCACACAAATTTCTCTTATACAGGCTAAAGCGAAATGCATTAACACAAGCAATACCTTCCCCGGAAACCATTTCAGTAGCGGCCGCTTTGCTCTGCAAACTGTATGTCGGAACCCAACCTCTATCCAGCTCCTGCCCGTGCTTGTTAACAGCTGCCACAAGGCTCCGATCAGCCTGCTTGCTGAGCATGCAAACTTCAGATCCTAGCGGCAAATTAATCTCGTCTTTACTCTTAGCAGTGTAACTCTTGACTATGATGAATCTTGGATGCGTGTCAAGGTCATAAATATGTTCTCCGTGTCCATTAGACGCAACAGAGTCACGGCTAGATTCTCTGATGACCTGAGGAAATTTCTTTGTTCGCATGTGTACTCTGCCGGTCGGCTCTTCGTCGACGCCATGTCCATTACTTGCTCTGAAGTTTGTACCTGCTCTAATATAGCTCCCATCGTCAGCAGAATCGTGCGAGACACCGTTCTCAGTAGCAGGCAGTTTTGACGACGCTAACAGCATTTCATCGATTAACTTTGAGTCGCGCTTGACAAGCGATTGCGTATCTTGTATGACAGCCAAAGCAACCTGCAAGAAGAATCGATCGCTCGCACCAAATGACCATGCAGAATGAAAATGAATTGCCGATTAGCCCTTCTTATTACAAACATTTAAATTAGCCTTGTCAGGAGTTTTTTTTTTTAACGCAAGAATCATGACTAGCAGTGAAACAACAAAAAAAAAACGAAGAAATACAACAGCACCTGCAACTTATCAGGTTCACGTTCTATTGCCTTCTGTTGTTGGATAACATTCTGAAGAAGGGTAGCATAAAACAGAAGGTGCCTTTGCGGGGCTAGCAAATGATCTTTTATAGATGCTCGATGCAGCAGGCAATCCTAAATGCAAAACAGCAATCTAAAAAATTATGGCCCTATACTACACACTTTCAACAAATCTGAACTAGATAGATCAGAATATTTTCGAAATTCCCACGACAAGGTGAAACATACACATGAACTGCATAAAAATGTAACCACACATGTCAAAGCTCGGCCACTGGCAGCACACTAGACATTCACCCAATATCTCGGCTGAAGCCAACAGCAGGCCAAGCGGACTCAACTTAAATGCGTTTGATTACGGAGTTAGACCTAATGACTCGTTGAGTACTTTGCCTTACAAAATCAGGGTCCAAAAATGTTACGAATAAATTTATGATAATTTCAAGGGCCTCGACATCAACAACTTTTTTCATGAAGAGCACATAGAGAGTGATAGAGAGCTCCGCCGGGGGGGGGAGGGGGCATGTAAGAATCTTCGTGCACGTGCTATCCAACCTATACAATACTCGCATCACCAGTCTCTCATTTTATGCTAACTTGGGACTCAACCAGAGCTTATTCAGGGGAGAATATCTTAGCCTGGATTATCAAGTGCTTCGGAGCGCGACTTCACAAGGTTTGTTTCCTCATTTAAGTAAGCTAGGAGCCTTGCCAAACAACAAAATGGATTACACCAAGGCCGCATAGCAGCACCCAAAGAGAATACTGCCAATACATATCCGAATGCAGCATAAAGAGGACCAAAGCCCAAAACCTAAATCTAACATCCATACCTGAAAATAAGAAGTATTTCCTAAAGCAGCTTCTGCTTCTTCATTCTTTTGCAAGTACGCGATATAAATTCGTGATAACTTATCCCGCTGCAATGAAAAGGAAAATGTTAAAATACCAGCTCGTAGAGCTCATATTTACAAACCGAGACAGAGTCCCATCTCCATTTCCATGAAATAATAAACTTGTACTTACATTTTCCAGAAAATAATTTGCAAGATCATCCACAGAATTTGCGGCATGAATCTTGGGACTCAAAGTGCTGCACAAAAAAATCAATACTGATCTTTAAAAAATAGCACAAAAGTCATGAATTGCAGATATTATATAGGTAAGTGTGGCACTGACACCAATTCATAACGAAAGCGCCTTGTTCCAGCACGGCAAGTCCGACAACCACAAAGATAACAAACCCTTCATCAGCTAATGCACCTGAAAACTAATGACCGCATGCAACAATATTTTTTTCCGACAAACACTGTAGATTTAAAATGGATCAGACTTACAATTTGTGGAGATGAACCATATCCTTAATGTTGCGAAATATAACATCCTTTAGCCGCTGCAACTTCAAAGGCGCCCAAGAGATCTTGTCCATGTAAAGCTGCAAACGGTAATCCATAACGCAAACGTCAAACGCAAGCAAAATGCTAGCTTTCAAGCATCTGGCTGTATTTTAGTGGCGCGAATTCTTAACATCGTATGACTACAAGCTCGTAACGGATATCCGTCAACAGGACTTCATGAAAGGACACGGACATGAAGTACGCAATCAAGAATCAATGAATCAAGCATGGGATAGATGAGAGCGCCTCTGGATGCTAATAAGAGAATACGTCAAAGCACACTGAGAGAAAGAAAGCACCTTGCAACGAAAAAAGCAAAGCCGTTCATTAACCTACCCTAACTAGGCAGTCAAGCTGCCCTGCAAAGTCCTCTTCTTTGGCTATAATCGCATTAATGAACGGCCGCACATCAAACATTGAAACACAATCCTGCAAAATGCTATTGCTCAAGCTGTCAGCTAGGTTATTAGACAATTCTGACAAACGCTTTATATCCCCACACTTGTCTTCGCTGTCTATCACTTCATACTCAACAGATATCTTCGGCGCATCGTCGGTTATTTCAAGATCAATCAGTTTACTGTTGGGAATATGCGGAGAGTGACGAGGTGAAGGTGTAGGCGCGGTTATATTTATCCCTGGCAGTCTAAGAGTACCCGATAAGTCTTCACAGCTGATGACCACACCACCACGGGATGACGCAAGACTATTATCTTCTGCAGACTCGCCAGAATCAATCTTAGCCATGGCATCCAGAGAATCAAAAGCAATAGCTGGCGCTGACTCACTCTCAACTATACAGGAAGCAGGAATAGTCTCAGCAACTAATGGCAAGCCGCCTTGAGGAAGACAATACCCGGGATCGTTCTCTTCGGATACCCCCTCATCAACCTCAGCATGCACAGAACTTGCCACTTGAGCTTGCACAGGATCCTCCGCTAACCCGCTATCTTCAGCATCCAATTCATCAAGCTGGAGAGTCAGTTCAACGACAGAAAGTGGCCTTTCTTCAGACTCAGTAGGAGCAGTTCCAAGTTTTATTATTACGCTGTTAGGGTTCGCACTACGTGGTATCTAAATAGAAAGCACCTCAACTAACCGAATAATGAAGAGTTTTTCCATCGTATCTCAGAAAATTGGATTTGATCATAAAATATCACTCTTAGGAAGCAACTACAACGTTTAATCTCATCAGCATAAAAATTTCTTCAAAAATTCATTACTTCCAAGAATACGCACTCCAACGAGGTCCAAGGTGACATTACGGAAGGTGGTGCAATCAGCGGCCCACATTTCATGTCCCGCCTGTAGCGATAATTCGCTTATCGCTTTGTCGTATTTCACTACCATACAATACCATACAAAGCTCTTCGATCGAATGCGAAGGAGACCGCTGTCAGTCAGAGCAGTCCAACAAAGACAAAACATCAACGGCCATGCTTCTGTCTACTAAGAAGACAGTGCACGGCATTTATGTCTGTCGGCACTGCCTCTAGACACACCATCGAACATCAAATTCTTTTCTGTCCTCCATAAATAAGCCTTTCTTTGGTTTAGTCACACGGCACTAAACACTCCATGCTACACCTAAAGCAGGGGCTCATTTGCTACAGAATAAAGTTGACCTTAAAGATCTAAGATCGCTTTGTCGCTTCGAGGTGCTATCGTTGGATTCATCGCATCTGCAATTTTGGAGAAAAAAAACAACGATTTTAATGTCATCCGCCGTAAAAAAATCTTTTCGCGTTATATTCTCGGCTGGTCATACTCCTCAGAGTGCTAAAGAAGTTTACTTATTTAATGCCGATGATAATTGTGAATGGTACGGATATTGGTCGAAAGCGCCACCATACTTGATAGCGACTTGTCGTAACATAAGAGCTCATCCCTACCGTCGCATTCATTTGAGTCTAAATATAAATCGCATTTGATTTGTAGGCACTTGATTGCGACACACCAAACCGTTGCCAATCGTCCAAAAACGAAAAGAAGGATAAAATAAACATAAACCCATGTGGCAAAGCCGTTTCGGAACTGAAGACGGGAAAACCATTCATTCAAATTATTTCTATTTATTTAGTAGGATGAAAATTAAACTTGAACACAGTTCACTACATTGTCGACTATCTTATGAGCGCTGCCCATAGCAAGTAACATCGAATATCACTTCCTCGTCTATCAATTCTTTGATTCACAGATATTGCAGTGGATGAAACCATTAAGCACTGCTAAAGGTGTCAAGACGTCAAAACTTATCTAACTCATACGCATTTATCTATCTATCTATCTATCTATCTATCTATCTATCTATCTATCTATCTATCTATCTATCTATCTATCTATC
>QQSS02061655.1:0-17875 GCA_003687565.2 Craspedacusta sowerbii
AGTCAGAAAAAATAATTAAAGAGCAAAATAGTACGAGTGCATTTTAAATCTCGTATGCTTTCTCGGCTCAATATCAGCTTCAATGCTGAGAAGCAATTTTTGCATACTGTCGTTAAATAACATGACATTTTAATGAATAAAATTGCTTACCAACGTAGCTGCCAATGACTTCCACTTCGCAAATGGCTAGAATTCCGGATGAAATAGTTATTCTAACAAATCTACCCGCGAAAGAGATCGGACATTCCACCGTCGTCACAGCTACACCTGCCATGTTTCCTAATTGTCCACACAGCTTGTGGTTGTCTCCACTTGAACTGTCACCAGCCATCACTCTGGCGTTGCTTAAATACGACGAACCGAAGTCCATCCTGTTGTACAGTGTTACCTATAAAATTGTACTTTAGTGAAAAAACTAAATTCTTTGCCCTGAACAAGTAAACCACTAATTAGTTTTATATTAATAGTCCCGCCTGGATAAAAATAATCCGATGCTAATATTTCATTTCTCATCGCTGCACATTTTTGATGTCAAACTCATCTCATTACTTACCGTGTTGTTGTATTGTGGTAGCCAGAATGCGAGAATAAGAACAAGTGTGAGTCAAAGGAATTTCTGAAACTATCAACAAGGTCTAAGAAATGACAGAAGTCTGAAAACTGCGTTTTTTGGATTGGTTTAGAAGTTAGTGGCGTACCAGCATAGTTGTCAGAAAAATTTGGCAATCTTTCAGGAAGAATCAAACTGCAAAGCCAAATATTTTGGATAAATGCTTTAAACGTCAAATGGATGAAGTTTTGCGCGCATGCGACTGATTAAATAAGTGAATTTCAGTGTTACAGAGCATGCATGATAAATAATATGAAAGATTCCTCTTGATGGCATGTTAATGCAAGCCGAAATCCTGGTGCGAACGAAGATCTTAAGCAAAAAGACTCCAAAATGGCGATAACCACTAAGGAAGTCATAATACTCTAGTCCATGAAGGATGTGTTGATGAAGGAAATTTAGAGGCATTATCGCTCTATAGTCCCAAACCACAACCACGCAAAGCAAAGCTTGGTGGTTTGATCACTACCAATGCTACACATGCATTTCATAAATACAACAAGATTCATTTTTAGCGAAGAAATAAGGACGCTCGATGGGTAAATCTTCAAGGCAAAGAATAAAGCTATTAATTTTTGTGACGTTTCTGTCCTTGGACCATCTTCAGACTAAAGATTACAGATCTTTAGCTTTATTCTTTGCCTTGAAGATTTATTTTATTTCATTTTTGTACTTATTTATACTCACATATAAATCCATTAAGTTCGATCAAGATGACCCAGCTTTCGTTGAGAAAACCCGTTCGGTAACGCGGATTCTTGGTGTGGCACCGTCGTTAGTCATTGTAAATGTATCCTCCTTGTAAGGACCGTTCCTGATTCATGCCGTAAAGAATCCCAGCTCATGTGAAGAATAGGATTTATTTGTGAAACTATTACAAAAAATCTCAATCCCTACATGCCCATGAAGGTTGCGCATTTGGTTGTCTTAAGTATAAGTAGCGATTTATTAAAGTAGCATCCACATGGTTAGTGGGTTTTATTCAAAACTTTGGCGCAGGAATGATCGGATTGATGATAATTTCTTATTTCACTACTGATTGTTCCTGCTGATGCTGCCTAAGATTACGTTTTTGGGTAAGTCGTTATTGTCTTTATGAGTAAGTTTGTGCACAAATATCTTTTCAGCGACTACTGTGCTTTAAAAAGTTATTTCTGAAATTTTCCTAGCCAAAGTAAAGTGACTTCAGTAAAGTTTTTTCTCCGGCCAGTGTAATGCCCAATTCATACTTCGGAGACGGTTTACACATGACACAATTTTTATCCCACTGGTTTGCTCTGGTATGTGCGCGGAGCAGTTTACTCCCACTGGAATTTCCGCGAGCGTCGTTACTCCCATAAGGAATGCCGGCGCATTACGTTGGCAACCGTTGGCAAGCGCGTGGGGTGCGAGGACAATGGAAACGGATGACAAACGCTTGAGATGGATTTAGTTTATTTTTTAAGCTAGACGCTGCCTTCCCCCGCTCATCCAAGTTGTCTCACCCCCGACGCGCCCTTCGGGTCAATAGCCACGCGACAGTTAGGATAATTAATTATTTCCGAAAAATAAATTTTTGCTCTGTACTGCCTACTCGGAACTCGAGATTTTGCAAAATCTTCTTTGAATGCTACCAGCAGGCCAAAATGCCTAGTTTGTTCATAATTCCTAGGAGTGGTCCAACCTCAAACACACCTTAACTGACGTTAGCTACTCATATCTAAAAAAAAATCCTCGTCCATAAAACTAATAACACTTCTCTACTTAAATATGAATACTTACCTTCTCAATCCAAGCTCGGTAATTCAAATCCACTTGCCACCATGGATTTCCTTGGTCTGATGTGGAAGCGCAACTAGATGCGCGCAAGTCCGTGTTCGTATTTCCATCCACAGCGTTCGGTGCGTTTGGAGATGGAGAGAAAGAGAGAGTCGATGACTGGGTCGCAGTTTTCCTCAGAGCCAAGTTGACTTTTTGAGCAAATAAAGTAATTATCAAGCACTAACTAAAGCCATACAATCCAATCGATGCAATACATTCATAACTTCGTTTTTGTTGTTACTGACTATTATTTTGAAGGCCTTGTAAACAAGGAAATCCTACGTGAACTCTGATTTATTATCTCTTGCCGCAAAACCTATTTTTAAAAATTATCGATGCAATCGATATTTTCTCTATATTTTATTTTAATGGTCAGATCGTTTAATAATGTCCTGACCTTCATTGCAGTTCAGTTGCTTCCTTTACTTCCATTATTAGTACCACTCTAGTGCAAATTAGTCCTTACGCTTTTCAAATTTTATTTTGACTCTCAGTGAAAGTTCCCTCCTAGCTTTTCTGGTCCGCTGACAGGAAAAGTGAGAATGTGCCGTTCTACGGCGCAGCGGGCCCGTATGCTGCAGCAGCTTCAAGTTACGTAAGTAGCCAAAAAATTGATTGAACCAGAAAAAAAAGGAATTGTTGGCTTCTTCGCGTATAGCAATATATGTCAATCAGTTTAAGAATTTCAATTGACGTCAAACCCAAAACGTCAAAATGTTACGCCTTGCTGACTCAGAGCACAGGCAAAGCTCAATTCATAAGGTAGTATACTTGAAAAGTCTCGAGTTATTTTATGAATCTTTGTATGCAACTTGTTCTAACTCACTTTAAGTTCCCAAGAGCGTTACGCTTGATTTAAACGTCGTGCTTCTCATGTACCGAATTTTATTCAATCACAACCTTTGCAGCGATTCTGTGCTACCAAATCAGGGAGAATTTAGTTCAGTTAAGTTCGACGCAAGTGTGATGTTTGAACCAGGCATGAAAGACCTGTACATGTCCTTTCAAGAAGATATCTCGGTTTTAAGGCTTAGCGGTGGTATGCAAGTTCCAAATAATTTGTCGTAAATGATTTATGTGTTTAACTTATTATTACCAACCACTATTCGTTATATAAATCTGGACCATCCGCGTCGAAACTGCAGGAGTATCACATCTCTCCGAGGCGCAGGTTGCTACAGTGATCCAAAGTGGCACTTGCCTCTGCTGGCTGCGGTTTGAAATCAAAGTCACCTGAACTTGAATCTCTTCTTCAAAATCGAGGCTTCTTGCCTACGAGAAAAGGAGCAGAGTTTAATTTATTTTGCGTTTGCAGTAATCTAGTTCCAATCCAGATTAGCTTTCGTTTGCCTTTACATAACAGATGCATTACCATTAAGTTTTTTTTTACTACCCCCTGTTAAAGAACTGCAGTAATGAGTAGCGTACCTGAGTATTGATCAAGCCTCTAGAATGCGTGATATTGCTTGTGCAGAGGCACTTTGTTAACATCAATCACGAGAAAACGAGAAAGCATTAGATTTCCGATCAATTTTTGTTTATTGTAATTTACTTGCAATCAAGATAATCCTCCCCTCTCTTAATAAAGCACTTTCCATAACAGATACATTGATGTTTAATTTTTTTTACTACCTCCTGCCAAAGAAAGGCAGTTGCTACTCATATTTTTGTTTATGAGTCATGAGTTACCTACCTCAACCTTGATCAAGCCTTTAGAGTTCGAAGTAGTGCTTGTGCAGTTGCACTTTGTTAATATTGGCGTCACATAGAGAACGTCAATCAGGCTTGTTGGAGTTTGCAATCCCAACACGACGTTATAAATGGGACAGTTGCTTTCCTCGTCGAGAGTAACCCTCACCGTCACATTGAACGGTACTCTAAAATGTTTATAGGAAGAGAACGTATTAGCGTATCATGCATAACTAAAGTTATCTCAGTTTATTGATAGTAATTATAGTAGAATGATCGCTTTCGATTTCACAGTGATAACTTTGACCCTAAAGCAAGATAACACCATTAAAATTGGTGACCTGGTGAAATGTAGATACCATCAATTGATGCCGGTAACTAACATCAGGAAGTAATACGCCATTACTGCAGTACATTCATAATGATATCTGAAAGCCCAGACTCAGTCAGTATTTCCTAAGCACAAGTGCATCTTCTCTTTAAGAAAACATTTCAGCAGTTAACGAACAGCTTGTACTGATCTTCACATATGAAATGCGATCTTAATTCTAAAAATTATATTGTGATCTACGCGCAATAACTCTGCTTGTCAATTGGCGTCTGGCGACCAGAAGTTTCATTCACTTGCGAGCGAAACATGTTCAGCCCTTCTCTAACATAAAATAGGTACATGTTATGATCTTGAAAGATTGTTATAAAATGCTTGCCATTAAAGCAGAAAACTTTTATCAGCCTTACAGATGCTTTCTTCTCTAAATAACAATCATACCTGTAGGGGTACTGCCCGTTTCTGGCATTAATACCTTTATCCTCAAACTCCACCGAGAAACTGGCCGCGGATTTGTTTACGCTGGTGCTAATGCTCGTGTTTAAATCGTATACCCACACAATCGAGTCCGAGATCATGTGAATAAAAGAAGTCATTCCTCCAAGATATCCATCGTCATTTGCAATCCGCTGCAGCGATAGAAAATGTAGAAAAATGCCACATTTTCCATGAATACAATTCCAATAACCAAAATTGGAACTACAAGGACATTGCAGCATGAGGAAAGAAACAACAATGTTTCTTCATAATACTTTAAGTAAAATTAATTATGTATATTAAGTTCTTCCTTAAACAATTGTAGGAATATTTGCAAACTCAGAGATGAAATGGTCATATTCTTTTAATTATGGAAATTTATGTGCTTACGTTACTGAGCGCATGCGGCTAGTGAAAATATTAAGGTAGTGAGTGAGGAATACTGATTCTGCATGTTCACGATTCTTTTCATTGCTTGCGGGCAAAATCGAGAACCAACCACCTTCACGAATATCTTTTCTATCAATCCCAGCCTCGCTCAAATTTAATTTTAGCATCAAATAAACTCATGACCCAGCATTTTCGCGATTATAAGCGTTATGAGTGCATACGAATATAAATTTCTTAGAAATCCGTTCTCTTCCTCCAAGTTTTCAAATTGCGTATTAGAAAGTTTATTTATAAACTATTTCCTCTACCGAGTAGGTGTATTTGGTCTTATACCAAATGTTTTTCCATTCGGCACCATTCGCCATTGTTTCAAATGACAGCTGTGCTGCTAAGGACAATCCGTCTCGCTTGGTAATATTTCTTCCCATTATGTTGACTTGACTTCCCGTACTATTTATCAGAAGAAGACCCGTAAGGTTAGCGACCCAAGTATCCATTTCTGATAGCAACGCAATGATGCTTTGATCCGGTCCACTGTGGTAATGGGATATCTCCACAAACTGCATGCGATTTCTTTGCCCGTACAAGCCAATGTTGACAATGAAGACTCCTATTAAAACCAAAATAAAACAACAATTCAATATCGCAACTTGCACGGGTGAGTTTTTATTATCGTTATTTTAAAAAAATACTTCATAACTGTGAATACCATCTACATAAGTGGCTTTACAAAATAATGACCAATATGCGTAATGTAGGTTTGCTCTTAGTAAGAGACAATACGTTTTCTAGTTAATCCAAGAATTTGCGAGCAGTCAAACAAATTAAAAAAGCCTGTGTTCGGCAATGCGTACTCCTTCAAGGTATGAAGGATTATGATCAAGTCATAGGCGATATGCCTTTCGACCAGCGTATCTTTACCAAGAACTATGACATATCCCAATTGTTTTCTCATTCCCGTTTGTTATTATGATTATCGAACATTTCCATCATCTTCAATCCATGCTCGGCCTCCTTTTATCTGCATCAGCGTCAGTTATACATAGTTAACGATCATTCACTAATCGCAACGTATTCACATGATATGGGAGTTTTGGTAGAGAAGGATGAACGTAATCTGAATCCGTATAAAAGGTCATTCGCAATTCTTATAATAACGCGCAAGAAAGATAAAAGTGCTCAGATAATTATACTTGTGTATGAGCCTTGGTAGAAACCCGCTACAAATATGGAAACATCGCTAATTTGCGGTTCCATCGATGCCTTTCCCCCTTTTCTTATTGCACAGACTTAGTTGTTTTCTAATTTTCAAATCGAGGATCAGATTTTTTTAATTAAGAGCGAGAGCTTATTGATGCCATAATGTTGTGTGAGTTGTTTGTCGTCATCTTTGCATAATTGACCTTTGCGACATGACTTATCAAATCAAGCGTTTTTTTTAATTATTATTTTATGACATTATTATTTTTTCTCTCTCGTACTTAATGGGATTTCAAGCAGTTGCTTGACCAGTAAAGACTCCAACCAAAGGTCTTTGACGAGTCCCTCCGCCGGGATGAAACGTAAGTAAGGCTAGCAATTTGAACATTATTGATATTAACCTTATTTTTTTTAGACCAGGTGTTAAACAACAAAGACTTGATGTCTGAACAAGTAAATCATGAACGCAAAAAGTTCAGAAGACTTGCTTCAAAGCAGTACTCTCACCAAAAATCCCACTCGAATATTAAGCCAATTGCAAAAATACAGAGTTGCACTTGAGGTCACTTGGAATAGTTAAGCCTTGCCGAACCCATCAAAACCCATACGTCCCTCTCGTTAGGCAGACAGTTAATTTTGCCGATGTTAGTGGAGTAAAAACGCACGTCTTCCCATATTGCAATGTAACAACAGCAACAATAACAATAGCAACAATAGCATAAAATAATAATAACAACAATAGCAACCAGTCAGTCCTTTCTCGCATCAATATACAAGGTTACAACTTAAGTGAGTAAATAACTACCACATCAAAAGTTACCGCAAGAGTTGCTAAATTATTAAAACAGGTTGTCATGCCTCTGCGAGGGATACCGATCGATTAGTCGAGGACTATTCTAGGATTGATAACCCAGGTCATTATGATTTACTTGGATTTGACAATGTTTGTATGTGCGCGTGTGTATGTTTGTTTGTTTGTTTGTGTGTGTGTGTGTGTGTGTGTGTGTGTGTGTGTGTTTGTGTGTGTGTGTTGGTGCGTTTGTGCGTGTGTACATGCGTGGTGTATGTGTTCTGTTTTTGCTGATAACTATGAAACGCGTCTGTACAGAACGAATGAAGAGCTTTCCACTACAACACGCGCACAGCGATTTAAGCAGAAAGCGACAAAAGCTGAATTTCAGCAACTATTGCTAATTAACAACTTCGCTACGCTCAACCACCCAGAATCGACGCAATCTCCAACTAAATACCACCTGCTCAGCAGCAGAGCGCAATGAAATCACCTTAGGTGTAATTAACTAGATCGTTACCGAACGGTTTACCATATGAAGCGTTCATGAATAATTTTTTTTTCCATGCTGGCAAGCAGCGATGCAACACCTCCCACCGTTAACAAACGAAGTTCACATGGACGTCGACAACATCGTACCGTTTCTTGGACGAGTCCAGTTCCAATCGTCTTGGCGGTTGGCGCATTCAAGCTCAGCGTCGCAAGGCCTTTTCAACTGATGGGGAGGCGCTGGAACTGCATCGCCGGTAATTTTAGGCTTTGAGACAAGACGACATATCACGTTTTAGAAAACGGTGAAGGGAAAGCGTCGTTGTCAATGTCGATGGTTTGTGGTCGTACGTGATTGGCGTGACGGTTCACAACGGCACCACTTAACGCAGGCGATTGAATCTTGACAACGACGGAACCCGCAGCAACAATGGTACCTTGCAACCAACTTGTCTGATTGCCTCGATGGTTCAAAAAGCTTACAGGATCCCTGAGCCGAAATGCGTGGCGACGAGTCCCGTGATGGCGATCAAACCTTTTGGCCATGTGGGAGCCATACGCACTTTGCATGACATGCGTTGAAGCAGTGGTATATGCGCTTTTTTTTTTCTCCTTAAGTACTTAATAGACTCAAAGATTTCCGCAATCGGCCACCTAGGAAATCTCGGCTGGGGTCGAACCAGCAATGGCTTTGCATGGTGTAGTGCGTTACGCATTAGTAGCGTTACGCATCGTTACGCAAGAGAGACTTCTAGCCAATTCCTGTCCGATCGACTGCGTCTTGCCAGCTGACGCTTGAGGATGTCGACAAATCGCTCGACTTGTCCGTTGATACGGTGGCGAGAAAGTATGCCAAATACAATTCGCTTTGCAGAAACGAGAGAAGCAAGCCGACTTGATCAGGGTACCGTTATCGGATACCAACTCTCGCGGTAGATCATAGCGGTCGAATAGCCACTGCAGTTGCTTTACTGTCACATCAGTCGTGGTGTTGGCCATGACAAAAACCTTAGGTCATTTGAAATAGACGTCAACCACGACTAAATACGAATTTCCGTTCAAGCACGGCCCGGCAAAGTTGACATGAATGCGGTCATAGACGGCGTCTTAAACGGGCCATGTACAAAGTGGTTGCTTCACAGGCATTTTAGCAACTGATTGGCACTCGTCACAGGTGCGAACAACGTGCACTATGTCAGCGTCTAAGCCCAGCCAGTAGACGTACTGACGAGCATACGCACTATGCCAGGGCGCGCTAAGTGCAAAGCTTTTACGATTGGATGTTGTAGTGGTTTTAGAACAACAGTTCGTCCTCGAAAAACCAGACAACTTGTAATTACAGAAAGGTCGGGTCGACGATGAAAGTACTCGCAGGGTTGAGATGAGTCAGGAGACTAGCACGGCCATCCCTTTGAGACGCATTGAAGCACTTGTCGAAGAACGTCATCTTCCAGTTGTGCTTCAACAACGTCTTGAAGTTGCACTGGCAGCGCTGACATGTCAGAAACAAAAATGTCCTTCTCATCTGATCCCACACCAGAAGACAGTAACTTATCGAAGTCGAGAGAAGCAATAACTTGCTTCTCATCGATGTGCGTTGTAGCCACTAGACGTGATAAAGCATCGGTTTGACTGGTCTGTGTATTGCTGAAATGGTGAACAGAAAAATCATAGTGCGACAAAAAGAGAGCCCAGCGCTGCAGGCAAGAAGATGCGTGCTTGGGAATCCCATTCTTGGAAACAAAAATAGCCATTAGAGGCTTGTGATCTGCATGAAGAACATACTTGCGGCCGTATAGATTTCTGTGAAACTTCAGATGAGCAAAAACAATAGACAAAGCTTTCTTGTTATCTGGCCTTAATTTTGCTCCACTGGTGTTAGAAGCATGCTCAACTACTTTCTCTGACCCATCCGGAAACCGGTGCGAAATAGTTGCTCCGATTCCAAAAAACTCGCATCTGCAGACACAACAATAGGGAGTATTGGGTTATAGTGGGTGAGACAATAATCCTCCTCAAGATGGGGACTTGGCTTTGTCAAAGGCAGTATGCTGACGGGCAGTCTATTCCCACTGCTTTTCTTTTCTGAAAAGTACATCCAGTGGATCACGGATCCCACGCATCTGCTTAATAAAGCGCCCCTAGTAGTTTATTGCGCCGAGGAATGCACGAATAGTGTGCACGTCATGCAAGGCAGGCATTTCACGCAATGCACGGGAGCGTTCCGGATCAAGGGCAAATGCCCGATGCAGACACGATATGGCCCAAAAGTCGAAGCTCAGGCTTTAGGAAGTGGCACGTCTCTAATTGTAGGCGTATTCTAAAATCCTGAATTCGTGCAAGCAGTTTCTCTAGAGTGCTTACCTGATCTGCGATGCATGAAGAAGACTCTATTATATGATCAAGGTAACCTTGGATTCCTGGGAGTCTAGCAATAAGCAGGTCAATGAGCTTTTGAAAAATACCGGGTGCTGACTTGACACAGAACGGCAGACGCACGTACTGGAGCAAACCAGCGTGGTTGTTAATTCCGACAAGTCGCCTGGAGAAGTCCGTCAGTTCAACTTGGAGACAAGCGTCACGAAGATCCATTTGAGAGAATATTTTGCGTCCATTAAGCTTAGCGAAGATTACATCTGGGCGCGGCAATGGATGTTTATCAAGTTCCAACGCGGCATTTGAGTCCAGTTGAGAAATTTGCGTAGACACGGGGTTTTCCGTTTTTTTTTTGGTTACGACTACATTAGGAGTGCCTCAAAGTGTGTAGTCAACCTTGCGTGTGACACCAATAGAAAGCAAACGATCTGACTCATCGTCACCTACTTGGTTGGCACCTACGGAACCTGGTCTGGCTTTACGAAAGACCGGTTGTGCGCCTTGCTTGAGAAAGAGATGTGCCTTCATCTTTGTAACGTGGCCTAATTCCGGCTCAAAAACTGTCAAAAAACCTTTGCTCAAATGCTGTGAAAGTTCAGCTGAGTCGCTGGGCATCGGAAGACAACAGGACTGTATGGATTGTATAAAGTAGAGTGATTTGTTTGTAAATGTCGATACCATCGGGGCTTTGTAGGAGGCGTCAAATGCGGAAATCCAGGGTAAACCCATGAATTTGTGATCGGCCTTCTCGAGTACGTAGCAGTTAGGTTAGAAATAAACGTAGCAAGGTTAAGAAATAAAATTAAGCGTTGAAGACACATTTGAAACGGAATGGACGTCCCATAAGGCCCTTGTCAGTGACGTGCGACTGCGCAAGCTTTGGCAGTCCTAGCTCGTACCAAGGATAGGTTGAGATAATAGTAAGCTTGGCACCAGTGTGCACGATGGTAGGTGTTTTAATGGCATTAATGTTGACGTGACGCGTAAGCCTCTCAGCGCGTGATGCATCAGACACCGCGAGCATTTGAACGAGGTTTTGAGTGACAGTTTTGTTACCAGATGCTGAATTGGTCCAGCACGCTTTCGGAAGATGTCCTTTTATGCTGCAAAGCTTGCAGACAACTTCTGATGAGACCGGACAGTCGGCACACCAGTGATCTCCTGCACATTGTCGACAAGTTGATGGCGGCTGACCTGTGCGGCGATCCTTTTTATGCTTTCCTGATGTAAAGCATTTTTGCCTTATGCCTTGCATCGCATTGGGGCGGGAACTTTCGGCAGTGATCTCAGAACGGGAAGCTAGTTTCGTTCCTGCGGTTTGTAGAAGATGACACTTGATTAACATTTGCAGCGCCTTTGCTGACGTTCTTGGCTGTCGAACTCACAAGAATAGACGTTTGCCTTCTCGTAGATTGGCAAGTGTGATTTCCATGTTTGACTGACTCAATTTTTCAAAAAATCCGAGGGCCTGCTATCTCACATCCGAATCGTCAGGGATTCCGGCAAGAACAATGAGAGCTTTCAACTCTTCACCCATAACTTTCGATAGTTCTGCACACCCGGCAGCTGCGTTGACTTGGTCCTAGAAACTATCACCAAACAGTGCTGAAAGTCTTTCTACAGATTGAAAAAAATTCAGGTGATCGCTTGGTACTTTAGGAAGGATAGACTCCGAATAGTAATTATAGTTTTTTGGAGACAGTCTGACTAACATCAAACGTACTCGCATTTCTTCAGGACGCGGTGCGCCATCAACAGTTATAAATGATCTGTAACGATCGAGACACTTGGCAAATATGCAGTCTACCCCGGGATCGTAAGTAAACTCAGTAAGATGATTGGAAATGTGATCAAATAAATTTGCATGGGTGCCAGCGACAGACAGTGACGTTGAAGAAGACGCACTAGGGTTTAAAACCGGCTGATTACTTGAAACACTTTAAGTAAATCATTATGTTTACAGCGATTTAACCAGAAAGCGACAAAAACTGAATTTCAACAACTATTGCTGATCAACAAACTTCGCTACGCTCAACCACCCAGAATCGACACAATCTCCAACTAAATACCGCCTGCTCGGTAGCAGAGCGCAATGAAAACCCCTGGAGTGCAATTAACTAGATTGTTAACGAGCGTTTTACAATGGGAAGCGCTCATTTATAGTTGTTTTTCCATGTTGGCAACCAGCGATGTAACAGCATGCCTTTGGTATATTGGTGCTTTGCCCTATAGTGATATTCCAATATTCATGCTACGTTTAATTGCTATGATGGACTTTTTAGTATGTTGTGAAAATCAGTTTTCTGAGGGTTTGTTTTAATGTCGATTCGTTGTGCATGATCGAAATTGTGGCAGCTGTACCAGTAGGCCCCTGAGGATGAACAGTGTCATTTTAAGAAAGCTCTTCCAAACTTAGAAGTTTTAACTCTAGGCAAGGATGCAGAGGCTACAGAGGCACCTCTTGTGTTACGTTTATGGACATGATTAAAGAATGAAATCAGATTTTCTAATACAGAAAGAGATTTTTGGTGGCGGATGTCTGCACTAGGAAGCAGTTTTGGATACAAATGTAGTCAGAAAGTTTAATCATATTTAACAATCTAGAAATGGGGCCTATAAGTGCTACCAATTTCTGAATGCTAGACTTATCTAATCCCCAGATTGGGCAGCCACAAGACAGGATGGGTAGAAATAAGATGCTGCATCTAATCATTAATGTATCTTAAAGTACCATGTGTATACAAACGGCAAGCATATTACTTACCTTCACCAACTTAGCAGCAATTTAACGGATATGTTGGTGGCAGGGCAGGAACTCATCCAAAAGTGTCCTAATGTACAAAAATGACATTGGATGGGTATAAGCGAAAGTAATTGATTATTATTCTTAATGCTTCATACTCTTTTTGTCTTGTTTGTTCCCGATAGTTTCTGAGAGTGAAAGTGAATACTTTCCAGTATTGAGAGTAGTTTGGTTGGCTAGCAGCCATTTACGGAGGTTTTCCAGGTCTTTATTCACATCCTGATTGAGGGACTTGACTGAAGGTGCAATTCAGAGTAGGTTTATATCATCAGCATAGTGATGGACGTAACAGGACGTAAATGAACTTTAGGTACACTAGAAATAACAAGGGTCCAAGGAAGGAGCCTAGCATACCGCAAAGTTACCATTTACTCATGCCGACATGCCGCGAAGGTCAATATGGGTGCGGCTGCATGACCAGGATAGGCCAGGATACTTAAATCAATTGCCCTTGAACAATTTTTTCTTATTTCATGGAAATTTTCAATTGCTTGAGAATCGCTTAAGCTTGTTAAGGAAATTATTAGGGTTAGCGTTAGGGTAATGATTACCAATATGGCTAAAATTTGGGTTTGGTTTAGTGTCAACCTTATCCCACCAATAAATAAATAAATCAAATGCGAACCAAAAATTCTCTATCAGTACGGACTGCAGATTTGGTCGCGGTCGTGTAAGCATTAGTGCCGCGAGATTACGTCACATCAGACCAATCGCAAAGCACAGCTTACTGAGGAGTAAATGATAGGTTTATAACCTCCTTGGGGTCCACCATACTTAATATTGCTGGCTTGGAAGAATGGCCTAGTATTGATACAAGCAGCTCACTGCTTGTTAGATCAAATTGACTTCATGCATTTGGAACACCGCTGACCCCAAAACACTTAAGCTTCTCCAATAAGATGGTTTGGTTGACAAAGGGTGTCAAAGGCCTTTGAAAGGTCAACAAAGGCACCACAAGCACGTTTACCATCATCTAAAGCTGTTCTTATCTTCTCGGTAATACTAATCAAAGCATGGTTATATTGGATACGTGGAATATTTTTTTTGGGAGCCATATTGCTCCTCGTGAATACAGTTATTGATGTTTATGAAGTTATAATTCCGAGTAGAATACCTTATCAAATATGTATGTACATTACATAATAGTGAGATAGGTTGATAATTTCTCATGTCTAGGCGTGAACCCTTTCTATGCACAGATACAACACAAGCAGTTTTAAGAAGTACAGGGAAAGTCCTTGTTTTGAAAGAAAGATTTATTAAATCCGACAATAGAGAAATAAGCTCATGTTTTATTACTTGCAGGATGCAGTTGCAATTAGTTTGAACACTAGGGTCCAGTAGCTTTGGTCCAGTAGCATTAACTGAGAGATAATTGCAAGCACTTCATCTGGGTCACAAGGAAACAGGAAGAAATTTCAGTAACACAGTAACAGGCCACGGTAGATAGTAGGTGAACTGCATATTCATTTTTCGCTAGCAGTGGCAAAGTAGCTGCTAAAATGTGTAGCTATGCCTTAAGGCAAACATCACAATGGGTTGCTCAAGTTTTCGGACTTCAGGAATGTGCCGTTTCGCTCTTAAATTAACAGCGAATTTATTCTCGTTCATTCGCGCATTAGTACAGGTCTACGGCTAGCAACCATCCCTTAACCCGTAGCCACACCAAGCAGATCAAGACAACTTAGTAGCAAAGGCAGAAAGAAAACGACAGGCGAGAAGATAACGCTTGAGGACGACGAAAGATCAATATTTTTTGCCTGAGTGCTTAGAACCCAGCCAGTTTCCCCAATCAGTGCTTTGTACCTCAGTAAAGAAACCCTCATAGTCTAGTTAACGGATATCACGCTTTAGAATATTGTGCTTTTTACGAAGATGTTTGTAGTTAGGGTTAGGTACTACAAGAAATTGTGGATAATGGTCTGATATACGAGCCAATATCTTGCCTGAGAATAGGTCAGGTTCATAAAGATTATAGAATATGTTGTCAATAACTGTTTTGGAGTTTTTTCTTATTCTGGTAGGGATGGATTTAATGGGAAGGACTTAGCTGAACATCATGAGGTTAAGGACGTCTGATGCGTGTTTGTTACTTTCTGCCTTACAACAGTGTTGCAAATAAATTCGCTGGACTGGACTGGTCGCCTCTCGTCGGCCAGCTAATTCGCGGAGTCCGCCTGGTCTACCCTCCTTACGGATTAAGAAACCTTCATGATATATAGCACAATAAGCCACACCTTCAGACTTCTAATTTTGAAGCGCGTCTAATATTGAATTTATAAAATGGCGAAACATTTTGCCGTCAGCTGGCTATATCTTCCTTGCCGCTTAAGACAATATTGATATTTCGAACTGCTAACTCTCTGTTATCTAAGAAATCGGATAAGATCAATACATTTTTCTACTTCTTGGGTCTCTTGTACTCTTGGAAATCCTCTTAGACAAATTTACCTCTGCTTAGATGATTATTATTCTTAATTTTGCCGGCCTGATAGACATACCGTAAAGCTAACACTTACTCCTTAAACTGCGATTGATCATGCCGACATGCAGCGAAGGTCAATATGGGTGCGACAGAATGCTTAAATTAATTGCCTCCGAATAATTTTTTTTGTTACAGAGGAAATTTTCATTGTTTGGGGATTGCTTGAGGTTGTTAAGAAAGGCTTTGGATTAAGGTCAAGATTAGTATTATGATTACAGGTTGGTTTTGGTTTGCAGTCAGACTTCGCTAATAAAAGGTAAATTTATACCCTTTTAGGCACACAAAGTACGGATTTCATCAGTACCAGCGTTTGTTTATTTCCTCTGTAGGCAATTCGTCGCCTTTGGAGGCATCTATCTTACGGCATGCACTCTAAATCTGCATGCGCAGTTAATGGAAGTTTGAAATGATGAGCGGCATCCTTGAAACTAAAACTGGGGCTGATTTGGCATTTTCTCTTGGCTTTTATTGCAATTCTCTTTTTCAATGTATTACTCTAGGGCTAAGTGTAGCATATTTACACGAGATTTACTATGCATTGATAAAGATCTAATAGTATCCATAATAAGATCGGTGTATAGCCTTTATGTCTTACGCCACCAATATACCCCTGAACCAGCCGGCCAACTAGGAGAGTCTCCACGCGGCGGTCGGTAGGCAAGTAGGGTATGTGACATATTTTGTAGCTACCCAGTCTGGCGAATCTCCTAAGAAGACCTAACCAGCACAGTACGACTTCGTCGTCCGCTGGAAAGGTCTTCAAGAAAAGTGTCTCCTGGTAACAGGGGACAGTGCGATGTCAGTTTCACGATCGTTGGAGCATCGACCAGTCGTCCGAGCCTCCCTTTGAGGGCACGTATCGAGCTCTCTCGCGTGGCGTGAGCACCAGATAATCTTTGTAATATGTAGTGATCCTAGACTTACTTATTATTAGCACATTTTTGTTTGTTAAACGACGCTGATGGTAATCGCTGATCCTATTTGAGCATATTTTTTATGTCATAACGGTAACATCGCAACATGCGACACCCTAACCTGATGCCATCAGAAGCTACCCATCGCTAGGACGTGTGATCCCTGTGATCCCTTTATGCAATCTCTGATGAAGTTCTCAACTTATGAGCTTCATTGATTTCATTGCGGAGACAATAGTGATGTCACCATAAAATATTTAGCTCTATATGCTTACCTTCAAACGGGGGTTTCACTAATACATGAAAACTTGCTGATCCAAACTGGTTTTCAGCATGCAGTTGATAGAGGCCGTAAGCAAGTTGATTAGAGCGGGTATCGACCGTAATAGCAGAAGGTGTATCTGACACTCGCACGCCATTAAAACTCCAGTATCCAGTGATCGGAAGAGATCCTGTAATTGTTGGTATTAAGATGAGAAGCTCGTTCGAAATTTCGACAATTCGATCCTTGTTCATGACGATCACTATAAAAGAAGATTATTAAGCAGAGATATTTCTCTTGAATTCTTCCTAAGAATCATGCACCTACCGCTACTGTACATTAGCATGCCATATTCTAATGACGCAGTAAGAAATAGGACCAGTGCAACCGTCATAGAATTTGCTTTGTTATACCAAAACAAACCTAACCTGGTTTTTTCTGTAAAGGATACGTTATTAAAGGATCTATTGCAGACGTGGAAGTCGCTTGCAAGATGATTAGGATTTCTAGCGTAAAAGTTGTAACTCCCTTTGCGCTGTAGGCTTCAATCTTTAGTACTTGGTTGGCATAAAGCGTATAGTTCATATCGCAGGACCTATTGAACAGGACGAAAGTAATAATAAATTACGAATAATCAATAATAGCACGTTCTTTACTAAAGACGAAAATATATCTCAACGAAACGTTTCATTTCGCTTTATTCACCATCAAAACCATTGCTGATTTTTAAATTCGGCGGCTGTCATGATACATTTTCATAGACGCTTACAACATACTTGCTGATTTGTAGTCAGCTGACTTCAAATGAACACATATTTCAGGTATAGCTTACTTTGATCCATCACTGTTTACTACAGTAGCATTGCACGACCTTTCAAAACTATCCTTGACGTCCAATATTTTGCCAATTCCAGATGCTCGAAATTTAAAGCGAATCAAGCCGTTTTCCGTTTTGGCACCACCCTAAAAACAACAAATGAAACTTCTAAGACACTACTAAATGTATTCTCATATTTTTAAGCGGCATTTTCTATTTTTCTATCTATCTATGTATCTACCCATATATCTATGTATGTATGTATCTGTCCAACTATCTATCCAACTATCTATCAATCAATCTGTCCAACTATCTATCAATCAATCTGTCCAACCATCTATCTATCTATCTCTCTATCTATCTATCTGTCTATCTATCTATCTATCTATCAATTTATCTATCTATCTATCTATCTATCTATCTATCTATCTATCTATCTATCTAT
>QQSS02061766.1:0-17874 GCA_003687565.2 Craspedacusta sowerbii
CACCACCACCACCACCACCACCACCACCACCACCACCACCACCACCACCACCACCACCACCACCGCCACCGCCACCACCACTACCACTGCCACTGCCACTACTGCCACTACTGCCACTACTGCTACTACTGCTATTAATATATATATATATATGTATATATATATATATATATATATATATATATATATATATATATATATAGTTAAATGAGTACCTCTCTGCGACGTAATTACAGGAGTAATTACAAACATACTTGTCGGAGTCAATAAAGCCTAAGATAAAGATAAAGATAAAGGTGACGTGTCCAGTGCCAGGTCGTGAAAGTTTGACTAAGCAATGCGATGTCCAAGATGGCATCATCCCAGGCACCATGCCTAGAATAGGTGCCGAGGTCTACAGAATGTGTCATGGAAAAATTGAAAAATATATTATTATTATTATTATTATTATTATTATTATTATTATTGTTATTATTACTATTATTAGTATTAATATTAGTAACATAATTATCATTATTATATGATTATCCTTAAAGTTATTATTATTATTTTTATTATTTATTTATTTGGTATTATTATTTATATAATTTAATATAATAAATAATATTATAACATAATAATATAATAAATTATTATATATAATAAATTTAGATATATATATATATATATATATAATAATAAATTGATATATTATTTTATATTTCTTATTATTATTATTGTTATTATAATTATTATTATTTTATTTAATATTATTAATATTATTATTATTATTATTAATATTATTATTATTATTATTATTATTATTATTATTATTATTATTAGTATTAGTATTAGTATTATTGTTATTATTAGTATTAGTATTATTATTATTATCATTAATATTATAATATTATTATTATAATATTATAATATTCTCGACTCGGGCATACATCCCCTAGGGGTGATTAAAATGAGTACCGCTCTGCGGCGTAATTACTGAGTAATTACGAACGGATTTGTCGGAGCCGATAAAGCCTGTGAGGTGACGTGCACGTGACTGCCAGGCTGTAAACGTTTGACTAAACAATGCGATGTCCAAGATAGTATCATCCGAGGCACCATGCCTAGAATAGTGAGTGGTGCCAAGGTCTACAGAATGTGTCGTGGTAAAATTGAAAAATATATGGAGTTAAAAAATTATTATTACGGGGACTTTGCAAGGTACTATACCCAATTAAAGTCTCAGCTAAAGAAAGCATTTAAGGAACTTAGAACCAGTTTTGGCATAACTCTAGAACCAGTTTTGGCAAAAATCTTTACGTCCATCTTGAGAAATCGTATCTACCTATTTGTTAAGTCTAACAAATTTATAGAAGACACTTTCCAAAGGGCTTCTTGTCCGACATATCAGGTACAATTGAGCATAGAGAAACCATGTCGTTCATGATAAACAACGCAAGAATAAAGCAGAGAAGCTTAGTTGTAACCTTGCTTGACCTGCGGAATGCATTTGGGGAGGTGCACCATAACATCTTATACACAGTGCTCAAATACCACCATGTCCCTCCGGAAATAGTACAGAGTTTCTATCAAGGCTTCCAAGTGTCCATTGCCACCAGGTCATTTTTAACGGAACCTATTTGTGTCCAGCGGGGGATCCTTCAAGGGGACAGGCTTTCGCCATTATTATTTAACCTTGTAGTGAACACCTTGATCAATACTTTAAAAGCTGAAAAGGTGCGATGTTTGGGCTATACAAGTGCATGCTCTTTTGTTACGCGACACTGGTTCCAGTTTGCTGACGACGCGGCGATAACTGCACCTGAAGAGGACAATCAGCTTCTGTGCAACGTATACACAAAATGGGCTACATGAGCAGATTTGCACGCACGAGTAGGCAAGTGCCATACGTTTGGTATAAAAAAGTTTGGCTCGCGTGTTTTGCAATATCAGCCCAATATAAAAATCACAAACCAGCGCGTGCCTGCAGCTAAGATAGGAGAAAATTTTTATTCCTTGGAAAAGATTTCAACTTCAGTTTGAAGTGTGGCGCGGTTAAATCCAAGCTTGCATAAAACGTTGTGCAATACCTTGACAAAATTGATCTTCTGCCAATCAAGCCATTTCAAAAAATTGAAAATTGTCCAGCAGTTTGTCTATTCCAAATTGACGTGGTGATTTTCAATATTCGATTTGACCAGCACGTGGGTGAGCAAGAGTGTGGAAAATCGGATTTCCTATAGCGTGCGCAAATGGCTTCAAATACCAATAAGTGGAAATATTTCCCACCCAACTTTCCTTGTCAAGGATCTCGGCCTCAACTTTAAGGGAGCAACTGACTTTTTTGAGGAATGCCAACTTTCCGTGCGGCCCTTACAGAAAACGTCAAGTAGCGAAGAACTGCGACAGATTTACATGTCAACAACGAACAAGCATGCTAAGCACGACACACTTATAAACCTTGCCACCAGAAAAAAATGTTGACAAACATAAAGTCGGAACCCAAAGAGCGGTGCGCAAAGAAAAACTAAATAAAAGAGCAACATTTTGTGATCAGCTAAAAGAGAAAAGCAGAACTATTGCCCATCTCAAGGAACACTGCAGCAGCGAATCCTTGCAGAAATAGCATCAGATCGTCTCCCGGCTTCCAAGCAATATTGTAATTTTTTGCCGAAAGGCTTTAATTCTTAGCCTTGTTTATGGCTCATACCTGAAACAGTGGACCAAGACCGACGACGGCAAATGCAAACTATGCGGTGAAATTCAAACGCAGCTTCATGTTTTTTCATGGTGCAAGTGCGCATCAGATCGGTATTTGTGGCGTCACAATTCCATCATGCATACTATTGTCCATCACCTGAAGCAGGCGGAGAATGTCACTACCCAAATATATGCAGACCTGCCGGGCTCTAATTCACCAAACCCATCGGAACTATTCTCGGTGCAGACACCAGATGTTGAAGTAGTAAAGGAAAGTAATATCTATGTAATCGAATTAACAGTGCCGTTCGAAACAAACTCCAACAAAGCCCGAGCTCATACAACAAACAAGTACAAGAACCTCCGCAGCCAACTCTTTAATCCCTGTGCGGACTTCAAGTTGATCCCGGTGGAGGTCGCCACTCTAGGCTTCTTCACAAAAAACGACACAAACTTTCAGGAGATTATGAGGGACCTCGTCATTTACTTGGATAGGATGGTTTACAAGATGTCAGAAGTGGCGATTAGGACAACGTTCTACATATACTGTGGACGCAATAAAGCATGGAACTGTCCGGAACCTCTAGTATACGTCTAAACTCAGACAAAGCTGCTTCAAGACTGACCTTACAAATAAGAGCAGTCTTGGAAAGATGTAATTTTAAAAACGAGACCATTTTGTTACAGAAATACATGGCAATGTTAAAAATTAGTTCTGGTCATTTGTGATCTCTCTAAACGAGACTTTCTCGTCGCAAGCTGGCCATAATGGCCTCACGTGGAGATGCAAGGCGAAACTAGCGAGCGGGGATGACGAAGGAGCAGGGATAAGCCATGCTGCTCCTGTTCAAATGCTTGCGATTAAGCCAAACTCTGACTTGCCTTCGCGCTTCTGTAGAAGAAAATGCAAAAATATGCGAGGACTCAAAGCTCTTGCAAGAACATGAAATCTTTCACATAAACTGACTTGATCTACCATATTGCACGCGAAAAGGAGTGCAATTCAGAAGAGCTGCTCGTTAACCTCAACATTGAAGAGTTTATATAGTAGAATACCTACTATTAAGCCAATTTGCCCAATGTCGAACAAAATAATTGCAATCTTGATGCCATCGTCATGAGTTTCGGAGACACTGTACAGCTAATTTCGCAATAATTGTGGTACTAAGAGGACAGCTAGAATCCATGACACCGTCATAAAGGAGAAGTATGATGGATTCAAGAATGGCCAGGTAAAGACGCAGCTAAGGCGTCGTAAGTTAATTGAAGGCGACAGCCAAGACATTAGATGTTTCTCGATGTTATATCGTGCAACATGGAAAAGCAAAGCAGATCCGTCTTACGGTATAGATCACAGTTAAAGAATTCTTTGGTCGTAGTGCTAGACGTTTATTGATAAAAAAGATCATCTTAAGCTACACTTTAGTAGAGGCGTGCGCCATAAGTATTTCAAACTGTTGTTCAGCTGCAAAAACCGGGCATATCTCGCAGTCCGGGCCGCTGCAGTTTCCCCAATGCCAGGTCAAAAAAATTGCCCCAAGTTTCACGGAGGTCTCTAAAATAATGGCGAAAATGAAGGCAGCAAAGTCTTTGTGCCCTCTCGATTATATATCTATCATATACTTCAGGCTTTGTCCGTTCCCCATATCCTACATTATCCGTTTTCTTCAGGAAGTCTAGAACAAGAACCAATGCCTGCTCCATGTCAGAGAGCAGTTACTTTATGAATTCACAAAAACTGGGAAAAGGATATGTAAGGTATTTTTTACCATATAGCTTTAGAGCCGGTCGCCATGAAGATCTTCACTTCTTTCCTTCCAAATAGAGCTCTGTCTTTTCTCGCCTCTTCTTTTGAGCATATCTCAAACCTATCATTTTTTTATAATCCAAGCGAGAAAACCAAAGAAGAGTCTACCTTTATAGATTTACAGAATGCCTCTGGCGAGTTGCTGGGACTTGACGGTCAGGATCTACGTGGGCAAGGCAGGCTCTGAATTACAAAGTTAGCAACCACGTCCCGATGTGGTACGGCCTGTCTGGGCAGCGTCAAAATTGCCAAGCTAACAAAGGTCCATCTGGCCTGGTACTCCCTTAAAGCACGATTTACTCAATGACAAGTAGGTTACAGCTATTGCCTACGAAACCCGATTAATGCTGATATCAGGAACTGCACCGTCCAACATACAATGCGACACATACAAATCATCTTGCGGAGCCACTTAGCAGCTACGGGATTGTACTAAGAGCAAGATGTTTAAGGAACTGACACTGCGGAGTATAGTTGTCATCTCGATCTGAAAATATGCCTTGCTGCGCTCTGAAAATACCTGGAGCATAACGCTGGACAACCTTCTACGAAATCTGTTGTATTTCTGCCTCGGTTGCTTAAGTAACTCTTTGCCAAACGCAATTAACACGTTCAGTAGAAAACGTTTCCGTCGTCCCAATGTTACCTGTGCCAAGATGTGGAAACCCTTCAGCATCTGTCCTCAGGCTGCGAAAGAGCAATAGAGGAAGGCCGATACAATTTGATACAATTTGGTTCTCCTAGCTATTGCAAACATGTTGTCTTTAAGAAAAGAAAAGAGATTTATTGCGATGCTAAACACACACAATGTGCCGAGCCTAACGTCATAGCCCGTAGTGAATTTCGCCCCGATCTAGTTGTAGCCTGAAACACTCAACTACAACCGGGCAATAAAGCGACTCCGCTACACAAGTTTCTCAAGATGGATGTGAAATTTAAAAAGCGACTCCGCTACACGAGTTACTCAAGATGGATGTGAAATTTAAATGGGGTCCAAGAGAACATCGCTCTTTCCAAGAACTCAAGAAATAGCTTCTGATGGCGTATTGGCTTATTTTGATCCAGTACTCCCGCGCATTCTTTAGGTGAATGCTTTAGCAAAGGACTTGGCGCGGTGCTGAAACAGGTTGAAGGTAACACGATCAAGCCTGTAGCCTTTGCTTCTAGATCGCTGTTAGCTGCGGAAAGGAACTACAGTTGAGAAGAAAAAACAGCGCTGCGGCAGTGTTTCGAGTCATGAAATTTCATCAGCGTTTGTATGGAAGCCCATTAAAGATGATAACAGATCACAAACCGTTCCTGCGTTTGCCGAGTCAAGAAAAGCCGATGTCTGATTGTCAGAATAGCAGAACTTTGGAGGTCGAACTTGGCCGAGTTCAACTACGAACTGCGTTATCGTGTTGGAAAGAAACTGTTGGAAGAGGAGCTTCTTGCAAGGGAACCTTGCAACTATGATTTAACTTCCCGAAAATACAAAACCTGTAGCTAGCCACATTCGCCGAGCAAGTCGTAAAGATGGCATGGCATCCAAAAGGCAAAGCTTGCTTTAAATCTGGATTAAATTCAAAGCCATGGCTTGCATTAAATCTTGACTGTCTAGGCAGGTAGGAGTAGGCGTTGGGTGGTGCGGTATTTCAAGGAGGGTGAGCCGGTGTGGGTCACAGACGTAAGACTACGAGCAAATCATCGCTGGCCAGCAGGAGTGATTGCAAAAGTTCTTGGTCCAGTCACGTATTTAGTTGAGTATCGTGGTGGGTTATGGCGTCGGCAAGCTGACCGAGTCGTTTGCCGTTCAAGTCGAGGAAGGTGGAGAGAAGATGCCTTTGATCGACACCGCGGACGGGTTGCGACGTTCTTATCCCAAGTAAGAAAAGTGCGAAGGAAGTGTATAGTAGTATGACCCGAAGGGACCCACAAGGTATGCTACAATGATAATAAGTATTCCCGAAAGATTCCCGATTAGTACGTTAACGCTGGAAATCCCAGAGGTACAGTGCAATGCCATTGGGTGTGCCGACGTATCGGACGATGCACCTTGGCAATTGTAGAATACTCCATGGCATTATAAAACGTAGCACGCTGATCTTGATCTTGTGGTGTTGAGTGATATGCGAATACATAAACTCGTACTAACGCTGTCTTTTGCTTGCGCATTCACCTCATCATCATCATCATCATCATCATCATCATCATCATCATCATCATCATCATCATCATCATCATCATCATCATCCTTATTTTAACTCATTTATTCGTATCGTTATTTTGCGTTCAGGTTTGATAGTCACGGTGCGGCAACTACTGCCATCGTGAAGGCGAACGGATCAAGCTTGCGCGGATCTTATCTAAAAGTGAGGATCTTCCTTTCCTTTTTATTCCCTTAGATTTCTCTCATTGAAGCCAATTCAGATGAAAGTATGATCTTTGCATGTTTTTTTTCTTGTTGTTTTTATTTATTTATTTATTTTTTTGTTCATGTTTGTTTCGTCAGGGCTCGCCTTGGCGTATGAATGATAACGCCTTAGATAAAGATCAACATTTTTGCTGTACATTTAAGCGTATCTTGAATCTTGACTTGCAGTGCTGGTGGTGCAAGGACGGTGCACGTTCTGCCAACAATGTGGGTGGTACCATGCCTCCTTCGTACGATTCGAAGCAGGCCCCGGCTTGCCAAGACATGGGTGGTATGCGACTCAACCGACCGAATTCGCAGGGCCTGCAAAAGATGACCATGCAGTAACACGCCAACATATCGTCTTAGTGGGAGACAGGGTTATTGTATTACTTGTGTTTATGTTTATATTGTAGTACTTCGTATTTTTCACTTTTTTCCTTGAAGGGTTTGGCTTCAAAGCGTGGTCCATGGTTGATATTATGGTGATAGATGCAAGCCGCCATTAATTTTTTTTTTTTTTTTTGCGTGTACCTTGTTTTTTATAGTTTCGAACTAGCTTGTAAGTGTAAGTCTCCAACTTATTTATATTTTTATATTTTTTTATAATGCCATGTTGCCTGGTACTGTTAGCCTTATGAGAATCCATATCACTACGCAGCGGTACGTGCAGTATTGGGCTAGCATGCAGCAGCAGCGCATCACCAATTGCAGCAGAGGAGGGTTGGGGAGCAGGCGATCAACCAAGAATCTCCGCAGCAGCAGCACCAGCAGCATCAGCAGCAGCACCGGCAGCAGCAGCACCACCAGCAGCACCAGCACAGCACCAGCAGCAGCAGCACCAGCAGCACCAGCAGCAGCACCAGCAGCACCAGCAGCAGCACCGGCAGCAGCAGCACCAGCAGCAGCACCAGCAGCAGCACCAGCAGCAGCACCACCACCAGCAGCAGCACCGGCAGCAGCACCGGCAGCAGCACCAGCAGCAGCACCAGCAGCAGCGAGGTTTTGGCGGGGCTACTGTTCAACGAAACGGGTGCGATGGAAAGCACACGGAGAGTACTGATTCACTGTCGTGTTGCTGCTAGCACCATGTCTTCTGTGAAAAGTCCTGTCGAAGTACATAACTCTGCGACTTCTGTTTATCCATTATTATATACCCATCTTCACGTGTCGTAATTGATAATAAAAGTTAGAACAAGTCTTGTCTAGAATAAGAACGATAAATAGTTTCAGCGGGTATTTGTTTTCGAGCTATGTCCTGTCCTGTACAGAATATTTCGTATGGAATGGTTTCATTCTTAGGTTCTCGCTTTTGCAATCTGCTCTGACAAAATTATGCGCGCAGCACCTTAATAGAAGCAAATGCGGTTTCCACGTGATTTGAGTGCGCAAGTCGCAAGCATGAGTGGGGTTTTCGAAAACGCAAATGTACTCTAAGGTAAATGAAAATATAATCTATGATGGGTTATGCTTCGTACGCAGTTAATCTTATAATAAAGTTCTAATTTGGACTTTGTAAACGAACTCAGTATACCAACTCTTGCTTGTGCTAGTATGTTGTGACTAAAATGTTACTTTTTAAAAAAATAATGTTTTCTTTTTGAAGGCTAGGGTTCTGTACTATTTTTTTTTTTATCAACGTTGTGGTGAGTGGGAATTAGGCGAAGAAATTCAGTCCCAAAATCTTGTAGCTTTCTTCACTCTCGTTGTTTTCGTGTCTCACGTAAGAATTTTTAATGATTTTCTTCAGAAATTTTTGTTTTAACCATCAGTTGTTTGTCTTCTGATTGTAGATCCTGTGCTGCATTAAAATGTGTTTCGAGATTCGTAAGATAAAGTAGGCGAAACTATAGAAAGCAGGCACCCCAGAGTTGCCCCTCTTGGAATATGCACTCCTTCTGAAAAAAAAATAAAATAGCCATTTATGTCACTGTTAATGCTTTTTAAATCGCTTATCTCGTTCAGTAATTTTTTTCCAAACTTCGGTGAAACTTTGTCTAGTGATTATTTTACTTTGTGGTCTAGAGTTGAAGATTTTGGCCTGTGCCCTTATACGCTTGGGGACTCTACTTAAAGCGATGGAGAACCTTAGGGAACATGGATTTCCGATGTCGCTATTTCTTGTAAATCCACTACTTGGCATCCATATGAGAGGTATCCCTCAAACAGAAAACCGTATAAAATTGTAAGAGTCTCAACCGAACATTTGAGAAGATTGCACGACTTTGGTTAACTTCTTGCAACGTTCTGCGATGTGGGGTTGTCAGGTCAAGGACGCGTCGATTAATACACCCAATTAGTTGACCTTGTTCGACAAAAATATCTTGGCGTTACCGAAGAACATCGAGAGGCGAAAATCAACAAGTTTACTTGGCAGGACGAGGTTTGTATTGTGAGTATTAAAAGACTGTCGATTTGCGTGGAGCCAAAAGTTAAAGACTTTCAAAGGACTTTTAGCGACGAATGACAGCAGGATGTTAGTGCCATCCGCAAAGTGACCACCAACCGAATTTGTTAGGCGATCGCAAGTCATTCACTTACAGTTAGAAAAGCAGCGCTCCAAGTACTGAGTCTTGTGGAATACCATAAGTCGCAAGTCATCATAGATCGCAAGTCATTCACTTACAGTTAGAAGAGCAGCGCTCCGAGTACTGAGTCTTGTGGAATACCGTACTCCATCATGTCTAGCCTGGTTAGACATGAACTTGCTGCAAAAGTGTTCTTGATTTACAAATGGCATTCGATACCGTCAATCACCGCATTATCCTTTTTTAAGAACTTGTTATTCCAGGTCATGTATTACGCTGCCCTACAGAGAACAACACAATATGCTACCCCAAGTATTTGCTCCCATGTTACAGCGTGTCATATAGTCGCTTTTCGCACTTTGGTTACAGAGAAAGCTCCTCGCCGTAGCAAAAACACAGCATTGCGATAAGAACACCATACTTATGGAGCCGCACGAACTGCAATAAAGCTATAAAAAGCATGACTCTGACTAATTTTAAACACGAAATGGAAAGGTTTCTCTTGCTGCAACCAACAAGTACTTCACTGTGGTGACAGGACAAGTCTTGTTGTTGTTGTGTTTTTTTTTTAATTAAGCAGTACTCCATTTCATCCTGTAAACTTCAAAGAGCAGCTGTAGGTTCCAGTATTTCTAAACCACGAAACTTTACAACCGACCTTATGATGCTCTGTGTTCCGTTTTCTCCGCCATGTTCGCTCGACGCCCTTCCAGCATGCAGCGTCGTCTTAACAGACTGCGAACCCCAAAGGTGCTCCATGAAAAGGTCTAAGGCATTCTTGGAGAATCATGCTGTTTATGTTTGAAAGATTTGAACTGGTTCAATATTCTCTTATTTTTGTACCTACACATGACGCGTTCCTGTAATTATCTGTTGCTTAGCATGATGAGGTGACGAATGTAATAGTCAATGAAATAAAAAAATGTCAACAACTTGTTTACTTCTTTGTTATAACGTTACGCGACCCGACTTATTCTGCAACCACTGTTCAACCTGACTTACATTGATTTAAAACGATAGTTGATGGAGGACCACAGACCGGCATGCAATTCTGAGACACGTGTTAATTATATCGACACCAGACGAGGGAACATACTTTTTTATAGATAATTTCCAGAGGCGAGTGAGCTAGAACCTTTTTTATGATAAACAAATATCCGTGGTGTGTCCGGGGCCCAAGTGCAAGTGTCACGAAGGCGAGGAGTAACTATTAAGGATGGGTGCACGTTTGTATGTGTGTGTTTGTGGGTGGGTGTTTGAGCGCTTTTGTACTGCATGCGTGCTGTAAAGTTGGCCTCGTGGATCTTTTCTCGCAAAAGGTAGTTACGTGCGTTAATCAAAATAAAACAGAAATGCAAAAGGCAGTCAATGCCGAGAGCCTCGTCATGGAAATGAAGCTCACTGCCACTACCTACTCGTCGGGCACTCGGAGATTTTTCTAAGTATAGTGACTTTTTCTCCGGCGGCCGACGCACTTACCGTATGGCGGAATCAGAGTCCAACTGTTTCTTGCAACATGGGCTGACAGTTCTCTACGATGCGAAAGAGCCTCTATGGCCACGGTGAGGAATTTCGAACGGGATGCGATCAGCAGCCTTAGAAGTTTTTTATGCTAGGAGTCATTGCGACCAGAACGGGGTAAAGATGAAAGTCCGGTTGCCGGATGAATAGATAAATTGGCGTACAAAGCCAGTTGGCAGTACGTAATTAAGTGAATCAAATTAAATAGACAAGAATACAAACAGCGATGTTTTTATGGAAACTATCTTGAGGCATCTCCATACTCACCATTGTGCTCCCGTGAGCTCCTATTCGTTTATTTTTTCTTTTTCTTTTCATTTTTTTATTATTTTGAAACGAGAAGTTTCTTCTTTTTTAAAAAAAAAAAAAAACAAAAACATCAAAAATGTGAACTCCATCTTTAAAAAACATGGGTGATCGTTTTGCGCATCTGAGATCGCAGTGCTGAAATCAGTGATCGGAACAAGATCGGGACATCAGTTAGCGAGTTGTTCAGACTCTGTTGTAAACATGCCCGACAACGATATCTTATGAATCTGAAATAATTCAAGCCCTAATTAGTTTTCCATGAACTCTTGCGAGTTACCGCGCAATTTGATAGGTACTGTTAGTGCAAAAAATTTGGTGTTACCGCTTAAGCACTTCGTAGCATTAATGCTATACTATGCAGTTCTCTCCTGCACGAGCTACACATCTGATGTGCACATTCGAGTAGCCGACCGATGACGATGATGGTTGAATACTTGAATTCATATTCGTCAGGTGCCTTATGACTTACTAGCAATAAGTGCATGGGATAATCTGATCTGGCGCCGGCATTTTGTTTATCTCCACAATAAACGCTTGTGTGTGAGAGTGTGTGAGAAGTACGTGTTTATATACGCATAGGCGAAGCAACTAGGATTAAACAAGGCAGAAAGTGTGGATGGACCAGCTCGTCAAACCTTGCTTTCTCAGATCTTTACTTACTGTGTTCTAGTTTGTTAAGCTTAAATGGATGGAGCTGGAAAATATCGTCGCAAACACAGTTTACTTGAAGGCCAGAGAAAGTGAGTAGTTTTTTGGAAATTATTTTTGCTTATTTTGCAACAATTGCCCCAACGAAAAGCATTAGAGAATGGGAGGGCAAAAAGAAGATATAACCGAAGCAGTAGGCGCTTGATCTAAAATAGAAAACCACTGTCCAGAGCACGCACCCATCACTTGCAATCAGGGTTCAATGCACGCCATGCTTTGTGCTTCCACTGGAGGAGTCATAAACTGAACGCCCGGGTTAGTGACCTGGCATAACTTTATCTGTTCAGTTTATCTGTGATTATTAATGCCATCATGGCTTTCTTCTGGTATCTGCTTCTGTGGTGCCGACTTGCCTCTTGTTGCCTCATGTTCCTATGAGGCTAATACCCTCGTCCCGATTGCATTATGCCTATTAGGGTTTAGGTTTTTATGTTTTTGCGTTTTTTTTTTAGAACTCTATTAAATCCATCTCAGAGTAGAGCTAGCGTGGCGACACCTAACATATCTAAGCTCTAGCAGTCCACTAAAACAGAATTTTGTATTAAACTGTTAATATTTTGGCTTTAAGCAGCACCCCAAACAGCATACATATGCATGCAGCTAAAGCAAGGTTTTTCAGATTTTCTGACAATGGTTTATAGGTTTTGCTTTTGGGCTGACCTACATTGTGTTTCATTATATCCTTGTTCGGTCACCACACTTTTGATGTGTTTTGTTTTGCCCTGTGTAATAACTGCAACAAGTTTCTTATATAAGTTCGATTGCCTTCCTTACAGGGTATAGTTAATGTTTTCTTCTGGAAATGTCTTGAGCTGTTTCCAGTTCTTGGCTCTTGAACCTTGATCTATTGTTGGCTCCCTCTTGCAAGGACAGATTTAGTAACTTATTTGCACAGTAACTTGAACATGCAAAGTTGTTATTCCTATATAAATAAGAAGGACTGGAAATGTTTTTTGATAAATTAAGTCTTTTTGCTCTTTTTCTTCATGTTTTTGCTTGGTTTTTAAGTCCTGTCTGTTCCCATGTGTGTGTGTTTTTTTTTTAAATCTGTTTGAGACCTGTTTTCCACAGCATTTTTCCTTTAAATCTTTCCTTTGCAGCAGTACAGCTTTACAATAGAAGCTTTTGATGTGCAGTCATTTGGGTGTGTTTCTCATAGTTGCAGTATCAATGCTGTGCTTAATGATTACTGAAGGTCTCTGTCCATGTGTGGCTGTTGACACTGGGGCTTTCCTTTGGTCCTGTGGTCTTCTGATCTGCAGATAAGAGCTTGCCTATCTTAAAAATTAGTGTGAAAGTGCATTAATTGGTTTGATGCAAGTATGGAATTTCGTGTCTGTGTTAGTTGCCTTCAAGTATTAGTTACATGTGTGTGTGTGTGTGTGTTAAAGTGTGTGTGTGCATTAGTGCATGTGTTAATATGTGCTACACTTAACTATTGCAGCCGAATTCCACACAGTCCTTTTCAGGAATTTATATTCAGTTGTACTGATGTGCCATGCTGCTTTCTTTCTTGCTTTGCTGGTGGGTTGTGGTCCTAGAACAGCAGGATGGCAATCCAGCTTCTAGGCTGCCTTGTGTGCATGTTTATGCTTAATAATGTGATCTCAATTTCCTAATGCCATAGTTTGTTATTGTTTTGCTTAACGATGAAAATAGATTGGTATTGAGTCACACATGCCCTATTTTCGTATTGTCAATCGGATGTGGTCTAAACTCAAATCATTCTGCATCATACATGATTGTGTACCATGTGCACGTTCTTCCAGTATGCTGCCGGTTCTTGATACTGTTTTGTTCCCGTGCCCCTGACTTGAATGCAGTGAAATCGGTTCGTAATCCAGGGTTCACCCATTGACTGGATAGCGGCCTTACTATTGTTCTATTACAATTTTCGCTTCCTTATATCTGCCTGAGGTCGATGTCACCTCTTGAAAAGTTTATCATGGTAGATTTCAGTTTTGATGATTGGTTGACGTCAAGAAATGCAGACCTCGCTCTGAAGTTGACCGCGAAGCTCGAGCTAACCCGTTAAGGCGAGGAACATCAACGTAAATAGCACCACATACGCAAACATTCACACGTACACACGCACCGACGCAATTTACACGCACATTTTCGGAGTACGAGAAGGCAGAGTTCTGCTCCATACGGTGTTCCATGTTGGCTTTTATTTGATCGTCTTATCAACAAGTGCTGCAAAGGTTGCTGGCGATAGTTGAAAATGTTTTTTGGATTACTACCTTCTAAAGTTAACCACTGTACAAGAAATTGGTTCATAATCCAGGGTTCCTGATGGCAATCCAGCTTTTAGGCTGCCTTGTGTGCATGTTTATGCTTAATAATGTGATCTCAATTTCCTAATGCCATTTGGGTTAATCCTTCTTTGAATTATTGAAAGCTGCTTTTAAGCTCCTTAAAATTAAATAGGTTTTGCTGGCAAGTGTTGCTGATCACAATTAGCAGACAACTTCATTATCTAGTTGGCATAACTGAGAATTTACATGCAATCAAAACAATTCAACAGTATAGCAACAAAGCATCAGTATTGTGGGCACTAGGGGGACTAGAACTCACGTTTTCAAACAGGAGTAGTCATGCCTGATGTCTGGTAGACATGCATTTAATTGAGAGCATGGGGACAGTGCAATACATGCGAACCAAGAACACAGGCATACAACACTGCAGACTCACTCGCATGCTCACACACATGCGCGCACACGCACTGGTGACCTGTAACTGCTGCTCATAAGTTTCAGGTTTCCTTGCACACGGTCATTTCATAACAAAAATGTTTACATAACTTAATGAAATGTGACAGCTGATGGTATAAGCCATGATCTTCTAAGGTTAGTAATATGGTCGATGTTGTGCACATGGGCTAGGGATGATGCTTTTTTTTCAATGCGAATTCCATGTGCTTTTGTGTATTGTGGTCTTTGTGGTCTTTTTGTTATAAATGCTGTTATGGCTAAATGTTTTAGACACTTGATAGAAAATCATGCAGCAAAAAATAAAGTAATCATTAATTTTGGATGGGCATCAAGGAAGGGTACCACGCCAAAAGAGAATCACACTTAAAGACTATACTTTGATGGGTGGGTCTCCTCATCATCTTTCAACCTTGTGCCTTAGAGTTTTCAGTTTTGTTCTTGTTTAGGTCGAGCAAAAGGAAAGAGTAAAAAATGGCATCTTATGCTTGCTTTTCCACACATTTCCCAGTGTGAGTATTTGCAAAGGGAATTAGGTAAGCAAAGTCTTGCCTCACTAGCGTGGTGTGTAGTGATGTGATTTTTATGGTGTTGTACGGTTTTTGGCCTAGTTTAATTTTATTTGAATTTCCTCTTGTTCACTTTCTTGTAGTTGGAAGAGAATGTTTCAAAAATTTTGTTTGCCCTGAAGTTTGTAATTTAGTTTTTATTAGTGAGTCAGAACAGTAGTGACATTGATTTGTTTGCCAGCGCTTATTTGTCTTTTTAGTTTGTTTCCTCGTTCTGCAGATATATCGTACACTCGCCTTGCTGAAAAGGAACCCATAGGCAAAGACTTATTTTATCGATTCTGTTCCAGAAACCCAGTGCTGTACCCTTTAATTCAATTTATCCAGAAAGAGGTATGCACGCATACTTATGCCACTGATACTAAAATGTGCAAGTTTAACTGCGGTTATTAATCAGGGTGTTTATGTGTTAACTATGTCTCTAACTAAATTGATGCTACTCGGCCTCCTATTTCTTTGAACAAAGAGGTAATGTGGTAACTGATGTGTGGTATTCTGTAATTGAATTTCATGTATTAGCTTTGGAGCATTAATACATTGAATGACCTAGTAAATATCGTATTGGTTACCCCTTCTTTCTTTGTGAGCTCCTGGGTGCATGCAAAAAGAGACTAGAAATTAGTCAATGTTTTAATTAGTTTCTATTAAAGGGTTAGCCTATGTGTTTTTTATGCGCCTAAGTTTTGGTTATACGTTCTAAAGAAAAAGGTTATCGTTGCAGTTTACCTGTGCTCTTACTTCTCATAGTTTGTTATTGTTTTGCTTAATGGTGAAAATAGATTGGTATTGAGTCACACATGCCCTACTTTCGTGTTGTCAATCGGATGTGGTCAAAACTCAAATCATTCTGCATCATACATGATTGTGTACCATGTGCACGTTCTTCCAGTACGCTGCCGGTTCTTGATACTGTTTTGTTCCCGTGCCCCTGACTTGAATGCAGTGAAATCGGTTCGTAATCCAGGGTTCACCCATTGACTGGATAGCGGTCTTACTATTGTTCTATTACAATTTTCGCTTCCTTATATCTGCCTGAGGTCGATGTCACCTCTTGAAAAAATTTATCATGGTAGATTTCAGTTTTGATGATTGGTTGACGTCAAGAACTGCAGGCCTCGCTCTAAAGTTGACCGCGAAGCTCCAGCTAACCCGTTGAGGCGAGGAACATCAACGTAAATAGCACCACATACGCAAACATTCACACGTACACACGCACGGACGCAATTTACACGCACATTTTCGGAGTACGAGAAGGCAGAGTTCTGCTCCATACGGTGTTCCATGTTGGCTTTTATTTAATCATCTTATCAACAAGTGCTGCAAAGGTTGCTGGCGATAGTTGAAAATTTTTTTTGGATTACTACCTTCTAAAGTTAACCACTGTACAAGAAATTGGTTCATAATCCAGGGTTCCTGATGTTTTGCAGCATGGAAAGCAGGTTTACTATTGATTTATGATAATGTTCGCTTCCTTTTATTTAGCTGGTGTGGATGACACCTCTTGTAAAATTTATAGTTTTAAATGTAATCTCATACGCTGAGATGCATGGGATCCATGAGAATCTGGTATTTTTTTTAAGCCTGTCTGTTTTTTTTTTTTTGTTTGTAGTTTATGTAGCAGTAAAATCTTCAAATATCTTTAGGAGGAGTACTCCACTTCTTTCGACACCGAAAGAGCGGAAAAAGCAAAACTTTTGGTACAAGATTTCCTCCATCTAAATGTACGTTTTCTTCTGATTTGTTATTCTCTCTCAGCTATTTATAACTTGCTTTTATAATTAAACTATTTTAGGAATAAGTTTTTTGTAATAGACATGATCTTTGTTATGTTTCAGCTGTTGTGGTTTGGGTAAATCATCCCACGTGTATATTGCTATATGCACTTGTATAATATGTGTTATATATATTAATATATAATAATGTTTATAGAATATACACTCTGTATTCTATGAACATTATCATATATTGGATATTGCTGCAGTTCCCTATTGTTGCTCTTGTGACGGATCGAAACTTTCGCCGAAAGCGCTGACATGCAGAACTTGAGAGTCTGCGTGCTACTGTCAATTTTATCTCGTGATATGTTGGCTATCCTATCTTCGCATATCAGCGGATGCACTTCGATTAACACTTTCGGGAAGCATTGTACCTGCCTTTTCGAGAGTGGAACAGTAAAACTCATGAGCACATTGTTGCTAGACGTGTGAAATTCTCCGCATGCTTTGCACCCATTTCACTGACTAGTCATAAAACTCCCCGTGCCCAGATTTGACTATTATATCGTCTTAATTGCGTTTGCCATAATTTAAAATCCCACTGTTGTACCATTTCAAATACAAGTCCTTCAGCCGTCACTCCCGGAGGCCATAAACTGCAAAATTTGAACGATCACTAGCCTTTTTAATGTGTGTCTTTAAGTCATCATTTCTGGAGTTTGCGGAACTAATTAGATTATTGTGCAAACTGAGTGTGTCTGTGTCGCGCGTTATTATGTTTTTTGGTGCAACTTCGAGTGCGAATATCCTATATATGCTGTATATACTATATATGCTATATATGCTGTATATGCTATCTGCTGCATATGCTATATACTAGATGCGATATATATATATATATATATGTATATATATATATATATATATATATATAT
>QQSS02061877.1:0-17870 GCA_003687565.2 Craspedacusta sowerbii
GAGTTCAAGCCCCGGTCCGGCCTTGCTTTACTCAGGCATACATCCCCTCGGGGTCGTTAAAATGAGTACCGCTCAGCAGCGTAATTGCTCAAGTAATTACGGACATCTGGATTAGTCGAAGAAAGCTCATCAGCGATCGTGCAAAACAATACATGCATTCAATGGCTTTCCTATTGACACCGTGAAACCTGCGGTCTGTGCAAACGCTTCCGAATGCTTGGTGAAAGCATCCGCTTGCTTGAAGAAGCGGCCAATGTTACCAACCAAGCCGGACGAGTGATTTGGCCAACAAGAACTCAACCCTTCCAATAAGTTCTATAAATGGCGAAAACATCGACGTTAACCTCAACAACTTCAACAACGCAGTATATAATTACTTTGCTACTACTTTTGGTACTAGAAGACAACTCGCGTTGTAAAAACGAACGTCGAGAGAAGTACGATCCATATAGCAAAAGCAAGTGAAGGTAGAGCTTACGAGGGTTTAAGCCTAACACATGGACTACACGACAATTCGTTACTTGGCAAAGCTTCTGCGTGAGAAGATCAGTAGAAACAACTCAAAGGAGGATTCCTCTAAATTGGACCATGATAAGGAGATCACATAAAGCTTCTCTGCAAAAAATTCTTAGAAAACAGAAAGAGAGTAGCCCGACATTTTCTAAACAAGTTTGCGTATTTTTCTTAAAAGCCTTCCATAATAAAGGTACTTCAAGCCGCTTTGCGGTTCCACCTTGGATGCCTGTACTTGAGAATCCACACAAAAGCTTCAATCTGAAACCAACGTAAGATTGTTGACAAGTTGAAATCGTCCGGTTCTCCATGCCCCTTATACCAAATATAAGTTATTGTTATCAAACGTTGCCGTATCTGCGCAGTTACATTACTGCTATCTGCTCTGCAGTCTGGTCGTCAAAGCGCATACCAACGCCATGGAGTAAGGTAGTAACAGTTATTCTGCATAAGCACGGGAACAACTCGAAACTTTCAACCTATAACCCACGAAACAGTTACTCGAGGTAGTCGAGTAAGTAAGTCTTACTAGAGGTGTCGTCGTCACATTGATGGATCTCAAAAATGCATTTGGCTAAGTGCAACACGGCTTCATCAACTCCATACTTGACTAACATCATATACCTTATGAAGTTGGATCGATGATTTGCGATCTTTATTCAGATTTTGAAACTGCGGTTGCAACGAAATCGTACGTAACGGACTTCCGGTTCGTAAAGGTCCTACAATAAGTAATTCCTTCATCACACGTTTTATTCCCGTACAGAAAGAAGCTCCCGAAGGCGACTGCCTCGGCTTTTTTTTCTTTAATATCTGGCTTACGAATTCATCAACGATACGGAATGCGTCACGTTGGGGAATCGTTGCGGCTACTCGTAGCGGGCTCGAATCCGAGAACCAGACCCTGCTAAACGCGTTTTTCCACCTTGGTGTAACTGGAGCGGAATGCTGTTCCGAGTGGGCAAATGCTATACATTTTGGCATAAGTAACCAGAATGGCTCCTCAAAGCAAGTAAAACCTATATTAATAATCAACGCATTAGGCAAGTCCGCATCGGCAGTTTGTTCACTTATCTCGGCAGATCCTTCAATATCGAAAAGTCCAGTGGCAACAACAAAAAACAGCTAGTAGACACCTAAAATTTTCGTGAAACTTAACACGATCTGCCTCTTCATTCGTGAACTAAACTTCTTCTTTATCAGAGCTACATTCTATCCGCAATCAAATGGGACCTTATTACTTCTGTTTTAACGTAGACATGGATCAGCCCTCTCTAGGTAGCATATTGCACGGCTATTCTAGACTGCGGCTTGATATCCCGGTATCTGGTACCCTTGGCATAACGACGCAAGCAAGGAGTCACTACGGCTAATCTCGTTTCTGAAAGATTTATTTAGAGCCAAGTGAACCACCTCGCAAGATCAAAGAAACACGGACGTAACATTCACAAGGCGAGTCTCAGAAGAAAAAAAAACGTGAAAGCCGACAGCTATGTCTCATCCCGGAAAGCCATTAAAACATTGGGAAACTGACTGCTCATTAAAGGCAACATCCATCGACGGAGAACCGCAGTGTCCGGACAGAGTCTTTCTGTTCTAGTCAGCTAAAGCTGTTCAGGTGATTGGTTGCTACAAAACCTCACTGGCAAAGAAGCAATTTAATTGGAAGAATAACTCGATTATTATGAGCTGGACGCGCGCAGCAAAGGCCCTCCCTTCCGAACGCAAACCCTTACCTGAGACGCGCATAAGAGAAATCATATGACTTAAACTGGTCCCTCTATAGGGCGATTTTAACATCGCTCATCGCTAGCCGGCACGAAACGCGCAGGTAGGACACAAATCTACCTTACCTCAGCTAGGAGAGTGATTCTTTTGCCATCAGGCCATATGACGTGGTCAACTTGCGAGCGAACTTTCTCCCAAGTCAGATCTGGTGCCCGCAAACTTCCCTGCAATAAAACGAAACAGCTCAACGGCATGCCACGCCGAACCATCAGCTCTCATGCGCCATGTTCCAAAAATATAAAAATAAAAAAACACTCACACACAATACGGACACACACAAATGCAAGTACGCTGACATGCACGCAAATAAACAAGAAGACATAAACACATAACCCCATACCCACGAAATTTCTGAAGACATGATCAGTAAAATAGCGAGACAATAGCACAAGCCGGGAGTGCATGCAAACCCATCGGGATTTAGATTCGACAGTGTTACCGAGAGAAATCTTGCTAATATCCGGGCTAACTTAAGCAGTCACAATAATTAAAGGTGATCTTCGTTTATTAGGCATTACAAAAAAAAAAAAAGGGCTCATCCCTTTGCTCATAAGAAGACATGGATGCCTTGGGCCTTATGCTTGACACTTTCTTGCATAGGATCACCCGTTCATAACACTTACTTCTAGAAGGATTTGCATACGAAGCGAGAAGCACTTGGTGCAACAAAAGTAAGGAACAGCATTCACCAAGCTAACACGCGTAGGCTATCGAATCATAACAAAACGGACAAAGAGAGTCATAACAAGTTTGAGGAAACGAAAGTAGAGTCTTAAAGACTTGCCATGCGAGTAGGCAGTAAAGGACAGGTCTCGGAAAAAGTACACCGACGCTACCGAAAAGCACGGAAGTAAACCAATGGTGTTCCGCATGGCGTATCGCCTACTGGGGCTGATGCGAAGCGATAAGCTCAAATTTAAAACGCCTTTTTTAAAAATCCAAATTTTTAAACACAGCCTGTCGAGGCATTCGAAACAACAGACATGCATGAAAGTCACAAGAATATCCATTAATAAGGAATCAAATTTACAAGCTTAAATCGCAGCTTTCACTAACCCGCCATGACTAACCGGAAGATTATTCATCACTACATGGGCATGATACAAGCTAAACCTTAATTATCATTCTTCGGCTTTCTGCACATTTTCTGAAACCTTGCCATCACTTTATGAGAAAGACCTTCACTCACCACGTGCGAATCACCATTACATAATTCAATTTACCGCACAAGTTTCAATACGCGTGAATTCCTTAGAACTCTGAGAGCAGCGAGCGTCCAGCACTTGATAATTGCGAATGAACTTAACATACCGGCACCGGTAGCGAGGTTCAAGTTGCCACGATAAAATTTCTAGCTATAATATCGCAAAGCACCACCAACAGCAATGCTATCTCTTAGACGCCGTACTTTGCATGAACACTCGTCAAATGAGGAACAGGTCTGACAACCCGCAAAGCTATGACGTAGTCTTCACTTACTACGTCTATCTCTGTGTTGGAATGACCCATGTTGGCAACGATACAGCCATTCTTCAGCCGATCCAGGTGTTCCCGCCTGACCACATGCTTGTTTCCTACACAGCGGGCCAAGACAAATACAGATAAACAATAGCGATGTATAGTCCGAAATGAAGGCTTTAAGCAAGAACTCTGTGGATCACGCCAAGCGGCCATAAAATCAGATCGGATTGTACAACACGCATAGGACCAGTAGCAGTATAACTCACGAACCTGTGCACGTGATTAGTATGTCAATGCTCTTGATTACTTCTTCCATTCGCATGACTCGAAAACCGTCCATACTGAATTACGAGTAAGGTAAGGTTAAACACGTTAAGAAATAAACATGGAATAGGCACGATAAGAAAGGCTCACTAACTAAGCCCTCAGTAACATCCTGCCCGGTCAATTTTGGAAACCGGCCACACAGCCAGACAGGTAGTCGCTTGATTGAACCAGTCACATTCAAAACAAGTATTCATGTTGCGGTTGTAATACATACCAGGCCTGTAGAGCGCATATCGGATCAATCTCAGTGACGTAGACGACGGCCCCAAGGCCTTTAAGGGCAGCGGCACAACCTTTCCCGACTTCGCCGTAACCACAAACAAGAACCTGCTTGCCGCCAAACATGACGTCTGTGGTCCTCTTTAAGCTTCCAAGATGACAAGGGGAAAAGGGGGTGAGAACATCGAACATGACACGGCAGACATGCTTCAGGAAAAATGCCGAATGCGTGCACCGAAACGCGAGTGCTGCAAGCCAAGAAGAATTTTTCGAGAGATGGGCGAAAGCGAAATTAGCAACGGCCTCCCAACGGAAACCACAGGCACATGATCTATTTACTTTTTCCGCCAGAAAGAGAGATGCGAGCAGCGACGTTTAGGTCAATATCGTACAGCACAGCCACAGCTTTAAATATTACCAAATGACCCAAATCTGCTCGGCCACCTAGATGTATGACAGGGAAAAGTCGGAAAAAAGGTATTTATTCCTACTGAGTCCATCACGTTGTTAAGAAAAGACGATCAAGTAGCCATTATTAAAGCCCGAAATACCTGTCAAGCACGGATTCTCTGCAGCAATACAGATTGTCGAATTTCGTCTAAACAAACGAAGAATAAGCCATTACAAAGATGGAAGTCTTTCACGTAGGAACAACCGAAAAAATCGCCACTAGCGATCACCCAATCACTTACAATTTTTTCAGGCGCGATGTTAAAGCCATTATTCTACACTCGGTATTCACGACTGATACGAGTAAGACTTAAGATTTCTTTTATCAATAAACGAAAACAAAACTGTTCATATAACCAATCCACAATGTATAGTTTCTATCTAGTGAAACACAAAGACGAGGGAATGTAAGATTTCATATTCTGGCATTTACGTGAGAAGGAGGCGTCCTCCTAGCCGAGGCTATTCAGATAGAAAGTTCATATGAATGAAACAGAAGCCGAGGAGAAATCTGAGCCAAATTCCAAATCGAAACCAGGATTACAATAGAAATTTAAAGTTACGACTAACATCCCAAGCATTACAGGATTGAGTGGCATGCATCCCCTTCCTAGAGAAGGCCATGAAAGTAACCGGACTCGGAGAAGACCAAAGAAAAATCCAACCTCTGATCACAAGGGTAGAGATTGAAATTCTGAAGCATCGGATTTTAACAAAAAAAACAAACAAAAAAAACAATGAGTTCACGAAAACCATCATGAACTACATGCTGTTGACAAAGGCTAAGTCTCGTGCCGTCATGTCAAGTTGCGATCGCAGAAAAGGGAGCACTCACAGAACGCGAATTTCGCTCTCGCCTTCTGCCATTCGGAATAAAGCTACCAAAGCAAAGGGCTCTCCATGAAGGGCCACGCTTCGGAGAGACGCAACCCTTTTGTGATCCAACTAATCGCATTCTAATCGCATGCTTGATTTATTTTTTTTTTTTTTTGACATCGCGGCCAAGCTTTTTATCACGCAGGCGCAGTGACGCTCCCACTCAATGAGCATGTATTTCATTACAGCTTTCGTTAAATGCATTGCATAAAAAATAGCGCACACTTTCTTACTTACGGGGATCCAGCGATATTGATCAGCAAGCAATAATCACGAATATATAATAACGAATATATACGGAAACCACTTACCTTGGTAACAGAGTCGTTAACGTTCATAGCTGGTACAGTTAATTTTTGTGCCTTCGACAACTGGTACAACCTTCGAGAAGACATAACAAGCACGTAGCAATCCAAGCTCGCTAAGCTTTTCAGAACGATCGTAAAACATTAAAAGTGACTAAAGGCGAAAGGACAACGGGGCCAAAAACTCCTAACTTGTTTTCTCGGCAGTCAAAGCTTTCGATGACATTCTTCTTAATACTGAACAGCAAGACTCGACCACTTCATACGAGCTGCTTACCTATGCACGCCTGTGACACTTTCTTCTACGATTCCTTTCAACTGATTGAACACGGTGGGAAACTTTTTCAAAATCAAGTGCGCTGCGTCACCTCCGTCATCCAACACCTGCCGGGAAAAACAACGCTTGTTTATAATCTTCTGCCTGTAATTGCTGTTGCTGTTGCTGTTGTTGCTATTTATGTTTTTCTGTTGCTGTTGTTGTTTAGAGAGAAGACTTCAGTCCGTACGTGGGACCTTATCACCCGGAAGAACCACACACATACACCTCGATTGTAAAGGCCACCTCGAACTATAACAATTACTTACAAAACTTCGCTTAACTACGCTGAACTAATCCACAGAGCAAAGGGATAGCTTCAAATTTTAATGCGATCGATGACGGCACCATGAAGAGTCTTAATCACTATTAAAGCAGGCAGCACACCATTCACAGACCAGGTTCTTAAATCGGAATTCATAAAAAAAATTTTTTTTGAGTAAGGCATACCAGATTCGGAATCCAATTCTGAACTTGAATACATTTTTCTATGCACCACCAAAAATCGTCTTCGGACTCGCCTTTCCAAGCGAAGATGGGATAACCTACACAGATAGCAGTCAGACGCAGGACCTCGCCTAACCATTTACACACACGATGCTTACTCTTACAGAAACAAAAACAAGAATTGATCATGAAGGGCTTGAAGCAACATTACATACAAGCTACCCTACGCTGAACCAGCACCAGCCAATGCAGCACCAATGCTCTTAGCAAGGCATGCGCTAAATCTCCATAGCAACCTGGTGAATATACAGCTAAGAATATATAAACATTATAGAAACAGAAAATATAAAGTCCTCGTCATATCTTTCGACAGGAACCTCATAGCTTATTAGCAGCAAGAAGTATAAACAGTCGATTCATTTTATCACTTCAAGTTTCATATTGTTGTTGTTGTTGTTGTTGTTACTGTGGTTAGTATTTTTAAAAAAATCGGCTTTCCTTCTGTAGTAAGCTAGAAAGATGTCTTCCTTTGGATGTACATGCAAAAAACAAGGCGTACGCTAACACCCGACTTAAGCAACTAAAAGGCCAGCTACTTAAAAAGAGCTTAACCTACTAAGTTGAGACGGAACATGCCACAGCTGCAGTCCACAATAGCAGTAGAAGGCTCCAAGACACCTCCGTAATCGCACAGAAGAGGTGACAGCAAATGATCAGCACGCACGCAAACACACCCGGAACGCATAGACACAAACCTGCTTCCGCGAGGGCAGCTGCTACTTCGTTCTACAAGGACAGGTGAGTATCAAATGCATAGCATAAAACTCAAGACGACAAGATGACATGGACAAACGCAAACCCTCACAGGCTCGGGACAGAGTGCCAGGACAGCGACATTTCCATCTACCTTAGAAAGATGGAACTATTCCCTATAAGCTTTTTTCTCTTAAGTCCATTTCAGGTATGTATATAAGCTAACCCCCTCCGTTAAGGATACTTCCGGATTCCTTTCATTTCATAGACATTGGACACGAGTTTTATCTCTGGGATCTCGAGTCAATATACAACTGCGCTATGGCGAAATACACGGTTTGCAACGTCTCTAGTCGTATCAAGTAGTCAGCGGTCAATCGTTACATGCCCATCGTTCGACGCTTTGGTTGCACGTTGTAGGGCTAAATGCGAAGCCCCTCAGTTTCCAATTGGCTTCTTCAGCTTCGTTGTAGGTAAAGGCCGGAAAACGCTCGATGAGAAACTTTAAGATGACCCCGACGAAAAGTCACGCTTCAACCGCTTACGTCCATGTACGCATCCTAACAGGGGCTGGCAACTATGCAGCGGGTTAGAAAGCAATAATTATAGAATAGAATATGGTGATCCAGCTTGCTCCATTCTCCTCTCGGGATGGAGGTCCCGCTTCTGACTTTCAAGATTTTTTTATTTTAAAACTTTCTCTTTATTTCTGTTGCGGGCGCAGCATTGAATCATCAGAATTGTGGCTATTGCAAATAAATATACACATGCAAAAAAAAAGTACGGCCACGCGTTTAATGGTCAGTGACGGTCACGCTCTCATTATCAAACAAGATGCAAGGGCATTTGCTATTATTAGTAAAAAATATCATGCCCATTATTATTACTAAATTGGATGCTCGGACTTTTAATATTATTATTAAACAGGATGCACTGACATTTATTATTATTATTATTATTACCATTATTGTATTGCATTATTAAATACGATGCAGGGAAAAAATATTTCAACGAGAATCAGTCGTTTAAGGCACCACATATAATTTCAACTTGCAAGAAAGCGCAATATCACGCAAACAATTAGAAAACGTACCTGCGTTGAGTATATATTACAGGCGCACCACCTGACTTGGGCACCCAATGCGGACAGAGTTTCAATTAGAACCTGAAGGAAACAAACGTACAAGGCCACACAGTACTGCCCGGGCATCACCAAGCAAAAAGCGCGAACAAATGCCACGGAATTTCCGGGATTTACGAAAGTGCCCAGGCTTCTTGATAACGCGCCCAAACCTGACTCTAAATCGTGTTCTTCCCCACCCCACGTCACCGCCCCCCCCCAAAAAAAAATTACAATCTACAGGGAGTAAGCCCGTGACAAGCCAAAAACAGACTTACAGCAGTAACAGTACAGAAGCCCAACATATGCATATAAAGCTGGGAAAGCGCTACTTCTGTGGGCGCTACTTCTGTGGCCGGGTCTATTCAATATTTCCTGACTCGGCATTGGTTTGGTCGGGTCTGGTCATCAAATTTTCAGACCATTTTCGACTTGTACATAACAGCAAGTTTCGGGGTTCAGCATACTATTGTAAGCTATTGGCAATCAATGGCCACCAAAACAAAAATTGATGCAATAAAAAAATACACGGAATAACTAATATATACTAGTGTAGAGGAATCAAAAATTAGTGTGACAGTGGGTCATATCAAGGCTGGATTTTAGTGGTAAGCTTACGCACGGTTCCTTTAAAACTGAATCACAAGGACACTTCTGGTTAGATTGCGAGGTAGTTGCACAATACTTTCGTTGTTTCATATAGCAAGGCGATTCAGAAAAGCACGATCACTCTTTAAATTAAAAACTCCAAGATTTACGACAAAATAAAAAGCTGGCACATGGAAGCTACATTTTCATAATATAAATAAATAAGGATTGCAGCATTCCGCAACGCATTGAAGCGTTTCAACATATGTTGACACAAACGCGCAAGCACTCTTCTTCCATTAAATATTTACTCTGATATCATCTGGTACGTCAAGCCCCTGTAATTCTTGTACAATTTACATATGCTCGGATTAGATTTTCACAGTTTACTAACATCAAGACGCTTAAGGCGCTGCCCTCGCAAATAAATTCCGATGGCAAAACACCTGTAGATGCTCAGGACAAGTAATTTCACACTTAGGATAAAAGTTCTAGCCAGAAACCACAAGCCAAGCATGCATGAGTAATTGAGAACGCCTTACGGCAGCCTGGGCTGTCACGTGAGTGCAGCCCACGATTCGCGCACCCTCCAACGGCCTCTCGTTCTGATTACGTTTTCGAAGCAAGACGAGACCAGGCATTTCTATAAAATAATAACAAACATGGCACACAAGCAAAATCGAACTTACGCAATGCATAATAAGCAGCCACATCCATGTCAAGGACTTGCTTACAAAAGCCTTGAATAATCGGGAATGACATACAACTTTAGTATTATAACATGCAAATCCTACGTCTGCGTTCTAACCTTGCTCGGCGATCTCGATTTCTCTTCGGCCGAAATCAGCCAGCTTAATGTTTCGAACACAAAAGTCCTTCTGCCCACTTGAATTGACCTACAAAAGAACAACGAATAATACATAAGCTTTCTAGTAGCCCTGCAAATTCAACTCTTTAACACATCGTTTTGACATATCAAGGCTTTATGGATTTATTTGGATTAAGGATTTATTTGACATATCAAGAATTTCTTACATATCAAGGCCCATTTACCGCTAGATACCTAGTATGTTAACGCAACTTCCTAACCTATGACTTAATAGCATCTGCAACCATAGACACACACAAACACTTAAATACACATATGAGACAAAGCAGTTACAAACCTGATCTTTTTCTCTAGGATTAGCACCTCCATCTTCTTCATCAGAAGAATAGCTTGCATCAGAGTAACTGGCTATAGAAAAGAAGGCTGTTTAACCCATTGCCATCCAACAAAGGCTTATTTATAAGATTTCGCTTCGTTGCATGAGACATACCAAATTAAGGCTGCTTTGGAAGCATACAGAAAAGCCTGCATCAGATGCACAGCATAATTTTAAACACTTTACTAGCATCGTGTTTTTTGTTACCTCTTACACAAATAACAACCTCTTAAAGGCATAAAATCCATGATGCGCAACATGACCTATGATTTCATACTTGCTGCAAGCACCACAAAAATGTGTCATGTGAAGATCACAGATGTGTAAAGTAATTTAAGGTAAGGGAAACTTCAATAATTTGGCAGAACAATTTTAATATTTAGGCAGAAACATTTTTAAAAACAAAGCATACTTTACTAGCAATTACATACAAAATTTCACCCAGCTTATTTAAAACAAAAATTTTCTGTAGAAGCATCAGCAAAAATGATCAGCAGAGGTAAAAATCACAAAAAAAGCAGAAACTACCTAAAGTGGGAGGTAGAGGTTTTTGCTACATTTGGGGGCAGAGTATGGTACAGTAAAGTAAGCAAACTTAGTAAAGTAAAGTTAAGTAAGCAAGCTTACATATGCAAACTCATAAACCACCTAAGGCTACACGTGCAATGGATGCAGATAACAGCAAGGACAGCATACGGGAAAGACTCTTACTCATGAGCTACAAATTTTTACAATAGCTAGATGGAGAACTCTATCCAACAGGCCAATTAAATTACACAGCAGGACAAGATTGCAAAGTTATGTTCAGAAACAATGAATGCAGTTATCTGCTCTTGCATTGAAGCAAAAGTCACAACCAAGCATTCCATGACACCCGAGTTACAATGGCAAGGGGGCACATTTCAACAGAGCACTATACTTCAACTTCAATCTTCAGATCCAGCAAACAAACCCGAACTGTGATAAGTCAAATTTTTACATTCAACTTAAATATTGCAAGTTTTTAAACCTGCTAAAAAACTGGGCATAAATTCAAAGCATGTCATATCCTTGGTTGCAGCATTTATTACCAGAAAATTTATTTCATTCAGTACCATGCTATTTATCTACATGGAAACACTCAGCCTTTATAATTATTTTCTTACAAACAGGTTCATTTCTAAAAGCAATTAACTCTTTAATCAAGAAATAAAAAATAAACATGATTGTCCACAACAGTGTCTTCTTACCCAAAATAAGGTAAGGATGAACGAATTACAAATTTTTATGTATACTTAACACTAAATGTAACACTCTTGTGGGTCAAATAAATTACATGATGTGCTAGAGTGAAGCTACAACCTGAACTGTAACTGTCGGTAGATGAAACAGATATAGATTTTCTGCGAAGCCTAGGCGGTCTCCTAGACATGCTCTGAGTAAATGACAACCCCTAAAAAGAAAGCCTCTATAAATCAATAAATGCATAGATAAGTTGCCCACACATATAGCATATGAGAGCAATAATTCGTGCTTTCACAAAAAAAAGCAAAAGACCCATAATGGCACACAAGCACAGATAAAACAGAGACATATATATATGGTCATCCATTACCACAAACACAATAAAATCAACATACGCAATACACAACATAGAAGATTTGTTCCAAGACAAAATACAAGAAGCCGCTTTGGGATGTAATGATAGAAAAATTCGATAATCTCGATAATCATCTTTCCATTCAGAAATACCTAGTATAGTAGCTAGTTCCATACTACAAGAATCCCTACTTCAGAATCAATGACATTTTCACTTATAAACATGGACATTGTGAAGATAACTACTTCGCAAAGAACAAGAAAGTCTACCCACCTGAAGACCCTGCATGACAGGAGGTTTCGTAGCGGCGGCTGGTGACTGTCTTGCTAATGTCGCTGAAGAAGTGGCGGTAGGAGCGGCCATTTTGTGGTGACTTCAAGCACTAACTAATGAAAACAATTCTGCTTAGCTTGAAGCTACCATTTTGATTTACGAGCCGATCGGGAGTTCCACTGATAACAGAGGGGTGCTAAATTCTTGGTTACCAACGGTCGGCAGGAAACCTAACAAGTTGCTAACCGTCACCACGTTCCAGCGAATCGCTGCCAGGGGTTGAAGCGATCACAAAAAATAGATGCATGACGATAGCAAAAAGTTTGCAGCTGATCCTTGTGCAATCGAGTCGTCATTCGGAATTTAAAGATCACTGTTTCTTCGACGCGACAATATAATTGAATAATCTCCCTAAGCTTATGATGAGCATACATAATTCCCTTATTGACCCTATATAGCCGAGTTTGAACGATTTGAACTCCGGCTTCTCAGCTTGCCTCAGCCCTATCATGAATGGAGTCGGCGTGGCCACCTTTGATATATTAGATGGGAAGCGTGAACCGCTACTGGGTTAAAATGTTTCAGTGCATCCCGGTGCAATCAGAATTAGTGCTCCATTAAGAGGCTTATAGCCTCCCTGGGACAACATGGCTTTTTTGTGTATATATGATCTGGACAAAATAATGGTTTCTCGATGCATGCCCTGTAAATAACATCTATATTCGTTGGTAGTTGTGACGGAGCAATAAACGATGTGGAAAAAAAACATGACAGTTCAGTTGACAGGCTGACTTAAAGATAAAAACTAAAACATTTCAGTAAAACAATCCAAAATGTCAAATCCGCCTTCGCATCCACCTTCACTTTTGTCTGTCAAGAAAGTAGTGTGCCGCCTTATAGCTAAATTGCTCAGTTTTTGCCTGCTTTTAGTCTGTATGGATTGCCTCCTGTATTTGGAACGCATTTTATATGATGTGGCTAATCTGAGTTCAAATGGAATAGAATGGAATAGAATAGAGAAGAAAGAACATGAGCGAAAAGCAAGGCAGCAAATATTTTGATTAATTTCCTTAATAGTTCTTAATTAGTATCAGAAAACTTATTTGTATTCCGTAGTGCCAATGTTTCTCGAGCTCGCAACTGTTAGAATCGGTCATTCACTAATCACCTTAATATTCTCATGCTCTTCGATAGATCAACAAACTTTTATGGAAAATATTGGCCTGAGTCGTGGAGGTAAACATAACATAAGGTTATTCCAGCTGGATTCCATATAGCGCTTGATCGTGAATACTGCTAAGTGTGCTCAATCTGCGAGGAGCCGAAATCTCCGCGGTTGTTGCATTTTGACAAAAGCTTTTTATACGGTTCACTAAACGCCCTCCAGGTTCAAGGGAGCATTACGGCATTTTCAGGCACTGTCATGTGCAGTCCAAGTCTTTGGACTGTGGACATCATCATCTCCATCTCTTCTCGGTCTTGATTTAAGACCATGTCGATGTCACCAAACCCCCGTGACAAAGTTAAATAAAGTCGATACTTATCAGTCGATATTTTACAGTCGATACTTACTAAGACATATCTGGGCATATTTTTGACTAAATCATATTGAACGTATACTCAGATACAATTTTTCAAGCGCATTTTAAGTATCACAAGCCCCTGACGTAAACTCGATGATACCATCATTGATGACAAAATAATCAGGAGGTAGCTTAGATTAATCGAAGCGCTCTCTCTCCTGATCTAAGCGAACCAAGCTATTGGGAGTAGAGACATCAAATTCCTTTTCAAAGAAGAGCTCATTCCATGCCGATCCATTAGAATGGAGTATATTTCGAGCGCACGGAAAAGTACTTCCAGCTGAGACAGGGATAAATTCATGAACAAAAACAGAAGAAATTCTACTCGACCTTAACGATGGATTATTTGCGCAAGGTGTCAAGACTATATGCTTCACACTGCTTGCAACAAAATGCAACATGTCAACGGCCTAATTCGCTTAGAGAATAATAAATGTGACAAACATTAAAGATCCAACATGCAATAAAATGTTCAGCTGCTTTGTACCAGGTCACGTCATGAGCATAGGAATTCACCTTGCATCAAACATGGACATGAGTTATGATTTGGCTTCGCTATCGTCACTCTGGCATCTCTTTAGGACTGAGTCATGCAGGATCTAAGTTTCGGCGTCGGTTTTAGTTTCCGACGACTAGTTTCGACACCATCAACAACACAAAACAACGACGACGACAAAAACAACAGCAACAGCAACAAAAACAACAACAACAACAAGATTTATTTTTCTCCAGAAATGCCCTTACAAAAGAAATCGAAAAAATAAAACAGAAAAAAGGAACTTTAACTGGAAGTGTGAAGACGGAGGCATCCTCTATAGCATAATAGCTAATCGGGTTGAGAATGCCACCAAAATCTGAGTTCGCGATTATATTTTACGCACACAACGAGAGTACTCTGTCAAATAGAGTGCAACTAATGAGGTCTCAGTCTATTTAGGTAGCGACTCATTCTGATGCAACTTTTATGATGATTCCGAATTGTTGCGCCAATGCGATCACGAATAAAATCACGTTTAAAGTCGCCCGTCATTTCCAAGAGTTGACGAAACTCTCGCTGGAGAATTATCAAGGTACGTTTGACCACAGCTCGCGATTGCTCCATGGCCCAGCTGAACCTGCTTTCATCAATGCCGTTAAATAAAGCTTCAGTCAGTTCTATGTAATTTCTTATTCTGAAGGTGACCATCGGTCAGAGATTAAGGAACCAGAGGGAAGAAAGTAAAGGAATGGTGGGAAGACGGTGGCTGAAGGTGGCAAGGCTAGAAAAACTAATATGAAATCCACAAAGAGGACGATAAAAAAGAGCGGCATGCATTATCATGCAAGCAGATAAAACCTCACACTCCAAACCATTAATGGCACAATTAAATATGCTTACTGTGTATCAAATTAATTTGCTGCAACCTCTTGTTTTTATGTTCAAGCACAAGAGTGGTCCCTTCCTTCACTCCATAAAGAGAGCTTTCGCAAGGCTAACCATTCATATAATACTAGACTATCCAGGTATGGTAGAAGTAAAGTGCTCCTCTTAGCCATAAAACATTCAGTATAATGATACGTGGCCTTGTATCTGGAATCTTTTTAAAAGCAACAAGGCTAAGGAAAGCAAAACAATAGATACGTTCAAAAAGGAGAAAAAAAGATTCGAAAAGAAGGAGTCATCATATCCAACATTACTATATTGAAAACCTGAAGAAGTTTGCAACATTAGTTTCGTTGAAAATTCTCATTATTTTACGTTGTTCTCATAAAACTCGTCAAACTTTTGACGAGTCAACAGACTCGTCAAAATCACCATTTTTTGAAAGTCATACAAAATACATATACTTAACTGTTGCCCTACCGTATAGCAATGCTCGTAAACCTAAACGCCCTTCTTCTGCTTAGCATTGAGGGGAACCATTACCCATGTTATTTAGAAGCAATGGTACGCCACTTCAGGTAAACGGCCGAAGCCACCGTTGCCTCCTAAGCTTGGTATCTCTAATTCATTAGCCTACTCTGTAAACACTGATTATGTGAAGCCTTTAAGAAAATCCCACATAGATTATGAACTCTGCTAATAGTGCCTCAAGAAAAGACCCACGGTCTTCTAGGGGATCCATGCCCGGAAGCAAGTAGCCTGGACTAATAGCAACAGTCTTATTTGTATGCATTACGAAGTGTATTATCCTATGTTTGTAATATTTTCGATGGCGAATAGCTACATTTAAATAAAAATAAATACGCTCTCTCAATAGCTGTCACGCCGTTGTCGCGCAATTCAGCTTTTCCTTTGCACCTGTTACTCAGGCAGTTATGAACGAAACGACCGAGGCATGAAAGTTCTGTTCATCGCATTCTCGGTTAAGTCTGGTCAGCTCACCTTTCATTAATGCAGCTCACGTCAACGAACTCAGCTTTTGTAATTCGCAACTAGAGTTCAACTAAAATAAAAAAAATTGCAGCCAGCTCCAGCCAGTCTTCCCGCGCAACATTATGCAGCAGATTCGCGAAGTTCGGACCCCGAGGTGCGATCATCTAAACTCGTGGAACTGATAGAGAACTCCGGGGGCATATATGAATGTCATGACTCTGTTATCCGTGTGCAAGGAATGCTGCGCTGTGCTTCAGACCCGTTTTGTCATATGTGAGGCTCATCAGGGACGTGCATGGGAATGAATAAAGCCAACGCAAGATTCTCCCTCTAATGCCATGCGCATATAGACATCCTTGTTCTAAGGTCTGACACGAAGTTCGACCAGCAGGAGAGGTTTCACCTACTAATGCCTCCGTTCTTTCGAGCCTTTAGCGGCCGAAAGGACAATAGCAAGAACCTTGTTAATAGCCATATTTGCTCTTGCACAGAGTAAAAAAGAAATCTGAAATAAATGTTGAATGGATGTTATAGTCATAGATTGAACCATGACATTTCAAAATTTCCTTGTTGCTGGTTATTGAGCAAAATTGTCCAAGCAGTGGAGACTCTATCATCTAGTGTTGTAAACTGTCAATTCTAGTAAATAAGTATTTCTCGACGTTAGTGGCAGCACGGGTGGTCCTCTAGCTGGGGCATTATTTTCCATACAATAATCCAACATGATTCAGCAGCGCAAAACGTATACTTGATCGTGATACGTAAAGAAAGCTGATCCAAGATTTTGATACTCAATTCATAGCGCCACCGACAGTCTACTGGCTCCGGAGACGCCTCCGTCCATAGGATGCTAAGGACAATGGAATGGAATGGAATCCAACATATTGACATAGACAGGTAGGAAGCTACCTGACAGTACGGAGCGTATGTAAGTTCTAGAGTGGCTTTACTATGGCGAAGGCATATGTAAGGATGGCGATGGAAGGTAGAAAAATGAAGCTGTTAAAAAAGTACTGGCAATAAAATAGTTAAGCACCATTTCTAGCTTTGTTTTTGGTATCTGCTAAGAGAAGAAATCTTCAATTTTAAATTATCAGCAGAAAGTTGTGCACAATCGCTCGTTTTACCGTGCAAACTGGAATCACTAGCAGCTCGTAGCTCGTATAATTTTTTTGTATTTTAAAATATTAGTCATATATATGACTTTGCAGATTAACCTGCATAAACTAGCATTAATTTTATGCCCAGAAAATTGGGGAGCAATTTAATTGTCGCTTCTAATCTTTCGTGTCTACCGGGTTTGGAACTTAAGGAATCCACACGAGTACACCATGCTCGCAACAGGCGTTTGGCGTCTTTCGACGCTAAGAAATTAGAATACTTGCAAAAAATGGCGGACAGGAGATGTTAGCGCACGCCATGATCTTGTGACACTATGAATAGCCATTAATCCCTGTCTGAAAAGGCAGAAATAATTTTAACCTTGCAGAGGGCCTTCCTCGATCTACGATGTTGGCAACGTCTTAAGGCTGATCCTCGTTTACGGAACATTTGTATAACCCACAAAGATTTGCAGAGACAATTTCATGCCGCTAAGCTACCCTTTACTCCTCGATCTGCGATTGATCGTGCCGACATGCTGGGAAGGTCAATATGGCTACGACAGCACGCCAGGATACTTGAATTACTTGCCTTCGAATATATATATATA
>QQSS02062099.1:0-17867 GCA_003687565.2 Craspedacusta sowerbii
ACGAAGTCAAGTATGTCTCTTATCATGTGCTCATTTGAAGCCAGCGGTTTCAACAACTTGTCCAGCCACTCCGCCAATATGAAGTTGTATGTTCCAGTTGCGGAAAGTATAGGTGGCATTGTTAGATCTTTCTTGTGGGTCTTCGGCCGGCCTCGAAGGTGTGCAAGACGAGCACCTTTACTAGAGACAAGTTTTGCGGCTGGTTTGGGCAAAATCTTTTTGACAGTCTCGTTGAGCTCTTTCTCACGTTCTAGCAGTGGGTGGTAGAATTTTGGTGGGCGGCCACGTGTTTTTCACCTTTCTTCGCTTACTCTTTCAAACTTTGATGTATCGGACACTGAAGCCTCCCTGAGAAGCTTAATATCCTTGCCCATGATGACAGCACCAGATCCCTTGTCTGGCTCAGTAATAACTGTATCTGTACGGTTTTGTAGCCTATTGATGGCACGAGTCAGAGCATGTGGAGGCTTGCTGCCTCTGTATTCAGCATAGGCGAGAGCAACGGACTTGATCGACGAAGACTCTAAAGGTCACTTGTCATCTGTCAGCCACGTTCGAAAGATGCTAGAACGCCCAGTTTGGATACTTTAGTTGGCAAAGCAAAATTAAGACCTCTGCACAGTGCCAGTTTTTCGAAAAAAGTCAAATAAATAATATGCTTGTCCATGTCAAGTTTGGGTTGAATCAGCCAATCTACATCTTTTTTTTTTTTCAAAAGCCAACGGACACTGGTCTCCTACTGCAATTCCAGAGTCATACGGACATTCGGTACAAGAAATGTTTAATGTCATTGCTGTACAGAGCGTACGTTTGAGTAGCGATTGGTCCGCCTTTAACGAAGAAGTCATTTGCGTTATATATATATATATGTTAATCCATGTGTGTCGCCATGAAAATGCTGTGTGCATTAGCACTGGTTTGCATATTCATAACAAGATTGCGTTTCCTGGCTCATCGATCTATTGCAGAAGTTAAAAGGGAAACGGGTGTGGATATTGTGCATGCCATAAGAAAATGGGAAAAGACAGAAAAGTTAAAAAGCATAATCTGGATCTTGACTTTTTAAAGAAATGCGGAGATCAACATCTGGTTTCTTCTCTCCTGAAGTTCAAAGTAACGAATCGCACTCTTCATGGATCTGATGCGTACAGAAGATGTCAGAAGAAGCTCTTGAATCGGGAAATTAATAACAAACAAGAACTGTTTTCTACCTTAACAAGAAAGGAAAGCCATATTGTTACCTATATGAGACGCCATGCTGGTTTGCTTGATTTTTAGCATGTCCCACTTTTATTTTGACCCACAATAAGAAAGCGTTTAAGCTACTATCCAAATTGTGCAGGAAAATAAACTTATAAAACTGAGTTTCGTTCCCACAGATCTTTCCGGTAAGCTAAGGACAGTTCTTCATAATTTCTTTACATATACGTTGTCTAACGCTGAAGAATGCTTGCTGTCTAGAGGTCCTTGAAAACCAACACTAGCATTTTTATTCAACGCAGTGATAAAGGCAACTCTGTTGTGATCTAAGACCAAATATAGATTCATTCATAGACACATCATAACTTTTATCTGATATCTGTTTCAAATTTTGTAAAATTGAAGTCAGATGGAGGAAGGACTACAATCACATTTGGAATCAAGAGCTCAAAGTTCGTAATGTATTAAGAAAGTTAAAAGAAAGGAGTCCTAACGAGGTTGCTAGATACTATAGTTTATGTTTTCTGGCTCGAGGTCTCGTATAATGTATGGTCTTGCCAAAGTACATAGGCAACTAGACAATGGCTTTCCTAAACTTCGACCTGTCCTATCCGCTACTAATACACCTGCGTATAAGTAAGCCGAATTCTTAGTTAGTGTTTTGGAGCCCCTGACCAAAAATGAGTACGCTGTCAAGGATTCCTTTTCGTTTGCTAGTAAAGTACGTGACCAAAATTTCTTGTATTTTATGTCTTCCTTTGATATTAACTCCCTGTTCTCTAACATGCCTTTAGATGAAACTATCTGCTGTAATGCTTTGCTGGAGCACTGTAATACTGTCAGAGCCGTCAACGACCGTCAACTTAAAGCGCCTCTTATATTAGCCAGGAAGGATTCATTCATTTTCTACGAAGGTAAGTACTACTCGCAGTTAGATCGTGTTGCTAGGGCTTCCCGGTTGGGTCCCACATTGGCAAATTTATTTCTCTGTCATGATGAAAAACTATGGTTCCAACAATGCCCTACCCATTACTAGCCCTTCTACTTTCGTAGATATGTTGATGATATATTCTCACTGTTTAAACATGAAGAAGGCAAAATAAGGAACTTTTACAATAATCTGAATAGTCGTCATCCATGTACGAAGTTTAGAGTGGAAAGAGAGTCTACAGTTGAGCATTTCTAGACATCAAAATTTTTCTGCAATGTAAAGTTTGCATTACATCAGTTTTACGCAAGTCAACATTCGGTGGGGTGTATATGAACTATCAAAGTTTTATCCCAGAAATTTAGAAACGTAACCTTATTCTTACACTGCTTCATAGATCTCATAGCGTTTGTTCGATTTTGGAGTCCCTACATGATGAAGTTATTCAAATTAAATCCTATCTTCGCTGTAACTCGTTTCCAGCCACGGTCATTGATGGTATGATAAGAAGGTTTTTTTTTTGTGAGATTCACAGAAAAAGTATGAAAGACAATCTTGTCCAGAAGAAACCGCGCATTGAAATTGTTTTACCTAAGGGCGCTCTCATGCAAAGTTCAGCAGCAACTAAAAAAGATTCATCAGAAACATTTTGCTGACTTTGATATTGCTATTATCTTCAAATCTTCGTGCAGATTAAGTTCCTCATTTATGTTCAAAGATAAGTTGTCACCAAATCTTGTGTCTGGTCTTGTCTACACGCATACGTGCAGTAGATGCAATTCTACATAAATACATTGCATCCATACATGTATGCAATTCTATATACATTGGTAAAACCAAACACGCACAGAAATGATTCTTTGAACATCAGGAGAGGTCACCACTGACTGGTAAAGTCATCCATGGTCAGTGCTCTACTCCTGTCAGAGAACACATGCTTTCTTGTGACACTACAAAAGCATTTTCAGTTTGTCCAGTTGTCAAACTGAGTTTCGTTTTATATATTTATATTTATATTTATATGCCTATATATGCGTAAATACATGAAAAATATATACAAATATATACATATATTCATGTATGTAGAGTTTGGTGGGGCCCAAAGCATCCGACACCACGAATTCAGGTTCATATCACACAAGCGCATATGTTTGAAATCGGCAAAGTTATGAAACTCACCAGTTCCACCATTCCCCTAAGGGCAGACGCGTTTCGCGGTATGTGTGGCTGGTCAGTGACTTGCATGAGAACCGCACATATACATATATGTATATATGTATATAAGTATAATAAACATAAAGTTGTGGTGATGGAGCGGAATGGAGCGCCCACAGCCCCTGTTTTTCTTTTTTTAATGGTGCTATGTCGTTCTATGGCCTTACTTTTTTATTTTCATTTCAGCACAGTCACAACGCCATGTGGCGGTATGTTGTCAGCACGTTTTCAGTTCTTTTTTTTCCGGTGCGGCGAAAGCATGCATTTACGACGAATTGCGATTTCGAATTGGCGTACATAGTGCAAACACCTGAATTAGCCAACGAACTTAAACATAAGTTAGGTAGAACATGATCAATCGTCTATGCTGAAGTGAAACCCGGTCAATTATTGGGATGCAAAAATCATCGAGCATGACGAATTGAGTAGGTTTTAAATATAGCAGGGACGATATAAAAAGTTCAGTGCACATATGCACGTAAGCTTCGTATTTAGCTCAAGAATGGCACTCCCTTCTGTCTAGACCATAAGCAAATGCTTGTCGCATATCCCTTTGTGCTTCTGAACCACATGCGTCGTATTGCCTGCATCTTCCTTCCACATCATCACGCAGTTGCATGTAGAAACCATGGAGCAGGACACACACCAACCATAAATATTTTCCGCACATACTATATACAGACGTGGTTTACTCGATATCCATTTGCCAGCACTGTCATAGACATCGAAGGCATAATCACCAGACTGAGATTCGTATTGAATTCCAAGCCACCTTCCCTTACTTCTGCAGAACTCCATGGCTACAGGAAAAGAATCGTTACGTCACAGCAACAGGCGATAAAGAGAGTCTTGGCATTTCCCGTCCACACTCAGTTTTAGCGCAAAACGTTGTAACTCGGTAACCCAAAAAACCTTGTAACTCGGTAACCCAAAAGCGTCCTTAACTGCGTAAATTCACTTGGACACATAACAAGTGTATTTACTCGACTCGACGAGCTAAATTATTGCTGGACTGGCGAACATGAAATTAAAGAAGTATAATGAAAATTGCGCTCACCATACTTGTCGTCCGCCTCTGTGCACTGCTCTTGTAGACGTCTTGGATCAGCCTCGCATGTCTTCCCGTCACTCACACACGACATGTCCGCTTTGTTCGAGACGTTGTTGAAGATCAAAAACGACGAAGAGCAGTCACTAACATCTGAAAATGCACCTCCAACATTTAGAATAAAAAGGGCACAGAAGCAAGCAGTACATCGTGTCATTTCCTTCACTGTATTTGACTTCTGTACTTGTGCAAAGCATCAGGCCACAGTATTAAACAAAAACAGGATGCCTCCTTTTTCCTAGGTAGAATCGACCGTGTGCTGGCCCTTAAATGCCAGATGACAATCTCTTTGACCCCAGGGAGCAGATATCAATGGTAGCTCTGGGCTAAACTTTTCTCCGAATCAGAAAACGATACGATTGTATCTCTCTCTCTGAGGAATAGAACACAAGTCTGATGGGTAAAATAACAAAGACAAGTTGAGCACATCTCTGCTTCATTCGCCTTCGGGGGAAAGAGTGCTAAGCGAGGCTAATGAAGGTCCCAACGGGACCAGAAGCAAGGTAAAGCTGAAGGAAATTCAAAGACCTGCTCTTTCAATTTTCAAGCAGGGCAACCACCTTGAAGAGATTAGTTTGTAGACCAGACTGCATATAGTATGACTGCAGAAATATGAGCTCGTAAGGTGCAATAGAAAAAAAGGCAGCAAAACTTGAATTATAGCATCGTTGAATCTGGCACAGAAGTTGCAAAACTACAGAAAAACTCGCAGTGTGATTGGCAGTTTCGATCTACTGAAACAACCGTCCATGTTGGCAAACGCTTGCCCTGAGAGAGCGCGCATTCCCCGATGGTCACGGCATTCCGCACGCTTGCTTTCTGGTGAATGTGGTGTCGCCCAAGATTTTGCTAGGAGACAGAACATGATAAGAATCTAAAATCCCGAACGAAAATATACAAAAGATGAACCGTACTCTTACTAAGTAAAGACCAGAATGTGAAGGAGGGCTCGTTGTAGCTAATAAAAGTTTAATAGCTCTGGCGACAAGCAAGCTTATTCCAATTTCATGCAACACATTTATTTGAAAAAACATACTCACGCATGCATGTGCTCGACAAATACAGTCATTAAAGCTTCAGAACAATCATTTAATTAACAATTAGACTTATTCATGACTAAAAAATTGTTGAACACATTTTATAAACGACTCACCTCCAATGTGCTCAAGGCAGGACGAAACGCCCTACTCCACATCAAATGTTTGAAATAGGTACACAGTGCACTCGAGATCAATACATAAAATATTCTCCCCGGCGGGGAATCGAACCCCGGTCTCCCGCGTGACAGGCGGGGATACTTACCACTATACTACCGAGGACAATTTCAAAGGTCTTGCAAAACACTTTTATCTGAGAAAGGTTTCTTTGATTGTTGCATATGATAGGGGTTGGCAAAGTAAAGCCCGTCAACACAGATTTTTGTGGCCGGCGGCTGCAAGCCAAAATACTATAAAAGTTGAATAAATAATAATAAGATAGGCCTTATGACTCAAATGTATTGAGCCGATTCAAATCTTGATGCGAACCTAGCTGAAGTGGTATGTTCAAAAAGTGCTTCTGTCTTGTTCAATCAAAGAACATGCGCTGCGCATGCGCATTTGCGCAATTTAATACTGTAGCGTTACTTGCGTTTCATTTTACTCCACTATCTCGCCGAGTACAGTTATGGCTCCTGCAAAGAAACGCAAAGTTGATCAATAAGTCGTGCATTTAATGATGAATGGACGAATAAGTATTTCTTTATTGCCAGTGCCATGAGACTGTCGCAGTTTATAAGGAATATAATTTGAAGCGGCATCACCAGACAAAGCATAGAGATTTCGGCCACAACTGGTCTAATGAAGAGAGAAGAAACAAAGCCTAGGAATACCTGGAGAAACTGAAGAATCTGAGACAAAAGTCTTTCCTTGATGCAATAATTGGATTAGGAGACATCCTCGTTAGCCGCGGCTAATATAATTGAGGATGCCACCTTATGTTAGTCTAAGAAATGCTTTAAAAAGCGAAATACGATAGCGGCATAAAAATCCCAGATTTTAAATACCCAAATACATGACAAACACCTACTAAAATTTTTAACAGCTTAAATATAAAAACATCACCTCAAGAGCAAATGAAATTAGGAAATACACAAATAGAAGACAAGCTCCTGCTAAGACAAAGAAGAAGTCAAAAGTTAGTATAACAACTCGAGAAAAATCAAGAGACCAGGCATAAATTGAACTGATCAGCAGGCAAATAAACTCCAACAGTATACAAATAGATCGTATGCAAATTTATCGTATCAAGTTAAATATTATAATTATATATATACATATATATATATATATATATATATATATATATATATATATATATATATATATATAATAAACATAAAGAAACCTATTCCAGATGGGAACATAGAAAGTCATAAATAGTGCGTTAGGAAGCCACCCTACAACCACAGCCATAGTACTGAAGATCAATATTAGGCATATGAAGCCGTAATCAAAGACTTCACTTCTTTTTCAAGTGTTCTTTTAGGATTGGATATATTAACATCGATGTAATACAAATAGTTACATAAGCTCGCAACTTGGAATTTAATACTTCTAGTACCGTAACGTTTGGTCCATCTCGATGGAAACGAAAATTGCAGTCTTTTTTTCGACTGTTCATAGTCGAGGCACGATAACTGAATAATTTATTGAGACACTTTGGGAGCCGGTTATTGTACAAGTCATGCATAACAAAGTATTTGTTATGAACTTAAAACTCTGAAAATAGTTCAGACGTAGGGGCATCATAATTAAAGAACGTAAGTATTCTAAGAGCTTGTTGTTGTAGCGTAATTATTCTGCTTATACTACTTTTACAAGCTAGACCCAAGGTATGGCATCCGTAGGTCATGTGGGAATTACATAGACTATATTCGAGTGACTTAATGGTCGGTGTATCCACGCAGTATTTTATCTAATAGACCGTTCGCTCTCGCAAGTTTTTTCGAGAGTTCAGAGACTTCTTAAAAAAAGGCCTTCGTTTATTTTTAACTTTTAAATTTAAATTAACCTCCCATCGTTTGTTCTTTTTATGTTGCGTGGAGAAAATAGTCATTATAATATTCAACTTTACTTTTCCTAATCATAGATACAACCGAATTACGTGATTTCATGTAGTTTTTGTCGGCAACACTTTTTTTATGCTCTTTGGTTTCCTTCACATACTGCCTTATATATTTATCTCTAAGTTTCACGGGTTGCAAAATGGGGTTGGAGATCCACGGTTTTTGCTTGGGGCTTATTTCTTTTCTTCACAATCGGCGATAAGGTGCCATTATCTTTAGAATATCAGTCGTTTCGTTGATGAGGATTTTAGTAATAATGCTAGGATTCGTTTCGTTGCCAAAGAGCTCATTCCACTGGAAGAAAGATAACTCCTCAAGCAATTCCCATTCGTTAAATAGTTTGTATGAGCGACCGTAAACCCGCTCTTCATTTATACGACTTTTCTTAACCTGTAGTCAGTCAGAACAACAGATTGTGCAAAATTGTCAGCGATACTACACGTTATGTTTCTACTTACAAAGTCATGCTTAATATCATAGTAAATACACATATCATTAGTAAATACACAAGAGTTTGTGACCTAAATGTTATGCAGCTGGACTGTAGGATTAGGGGTTGGAAGTTAAACGAGCCAATGGAATCGTTAAAGTTGGAAGATGCAATTGAGGTGTCATAGTTGAGTAAATTAATATTGACATCTCCCATGACTGTTACCAATTCGTTCTTTCTTTGAAGATTTTGATAATGATTTCATCCGTGCATTTTTCTACGGAGAAGCTTGGGTGCTTACCCAGCCGGCAAAAGACGTATCTAAGATGTCTCAAACGGGTATATACTGTCAATAACCATATTTTTACTGCCAGATAAAATTAATTCGACAAATTGCAAGTGATATCATAGTCAGTAACGCGCATGATACATTTTCCACTAAATAAATTGAATTAACGAAATTCTCAGGGTGGAAGGAGCGAGATTTCATAGAAAACTCCAAAATGGACGCGGCTCATCTGTGGAAGGGCCTGATGCTTGAATCAGGCAAAGCTATGCTGGCTAGTAATTTTATGTCCTGGTCAAATTCCTTCTCTTCAGGCGTGACGTCAGAAAATTTTTTGAAGTGGAGATCAGAGACAAGGCCATTGGGGCTTACGGCGCTTACACAAGTCTTTTAAAATTTTCTACGGATTATGCTTTGTTTTTTCCTGCAAGACAATCTTGCAGCGAGGCTTGCCCAACATGGATTACAGCAGGTCACGCTCTGATGCTGTTTTCGAATATCACATATATGTGGAGATGCAGTCGTGCCTTATTTTAACCACAGTTTTGGTGCAATGGCGAGATAGAATGGACCATTAGTACCACATGATGCGCGACTGTCGACTCAAACATGGTAACCGACTACAATTTAAATACCAATAGAGACGCACCCATACCATAAGTACAAGATTATCGACACAGATCATGGATGGAGAATCTCTAAAATGCCAATCCCTCGCTAGAAAGCATACAATATTACATAAAAATTAAATTGCGTATCATTCAAACGAAAGTCTATAAAAGACAGATTTCTAAAAGCTAAGAAGGCGCGTCAGTAACAAAATCGATGTTATGGAACTTTATAAAACCATTTGTTAGCAACAACGTAACTTAAGAAAACGAAGAAATAAGGCTTGTAGAAGATAAAAAACTTGTGATGAATCCTGAGGAAGTCAGCACAGCTTTTAATAATTATCACAGCAACATTGTAGTGCACAGCATGCCCGCATGCTCAAGACTGTCCTGCAGATTTTCCATCTGTTTATCCATACGAGCTTGCAAATCATGTCCAAGTGATTTATGCTGACACCCCAGTGTAATTAAAATTAAGGATAAAAATATGTCGCTAGAAAATCAAAGTTCAGCCTGAAGTTTCTAAAGATGAAATTAATAAGCTATTACGATCTTTAGATGTAGCGAAGTGGAATGGTTAAGATCAGATCCGCCTAAGCTAGTACAATAGGCTGCAAATATCCTTGATGGCCCTATCGCAAAAGCAATCAATGTTAGCTTTACTGAGCGATCCTTCCCAAACCCTGCCAAGCAGGCAACAGCAGCTCCTCTCCGCAAAGGGGTGATGACTCACAAAAGAGCTACATGCGCGTAAGCTTTCTAAACACCTCAATAAAACAAAAATTTTTGGGAAGTTTTGAAAACTGCAATTGAATCCTTAGAACTGTACATGGAAAAGCCCTATAAGTTTTCATTTCCTCTCATAGAAGTAAATATAACTGCATGTCTTAATTCAATTGATAGAAACACGAACAAAAAGAACACAGGTAATAATTACGTACCTGGTGGTGCATGAATGGACCTATCAAACGCCTTTGACTGCATAACGCATGGTATCTCGCATGTATGAGAAATACTGTACATTCCAATGGAGTTTATCAGGGGTACCTCAAAGTTTCATTTTGTAACCCTTGTGGTTTAACATCTTTTCAAATGGTTTCACACTATTTGTTCAAATCGAGCACCTTCACATTTTGCCGAAGACAATACCTTGTCAGTACACACAAATAACATTAGACGATCTGAAAAAATAGAGGATGAGGTTTATTGACTGGTTAATGTAAAATGGGATCATATCGAATTCTGAAAAATTTCACTCCATATACGTAACCAAAGGCAAAAAATGATCCTGCTAGTAAAAAGTTGCACATCAAAGGCGCAAAAATAATTTCAGAAAACTGGGTAATGCGTCTCGGGATTAAAATAGCTAGCAAATTAAATTTTGTGGTTCACATAAGCAAACCTTAAAGCTGCTGTTGCTCTATACTGAAGACCCTATTCAGACGTAAGTCAAACCTTCCACTTGTTCATGGAAATGCACTGATTGAGAGCTACATCTACTCGAATTTCAACTATTGTACTCTAGTGTGGCACTTTTCGTCAGCAGAGGCATTATCCAAAATTGAAGACCTGCAAGAGCAAGCCCTTTGTTTTTTATATAAAAATATGATCCGTTACTTTTGATGTCCTGTAAGAGCTCAATGGAAGTTCGACTGTTACGTAAATTATGGCTATAAGTTTTACAACAAAACACACCCAGAAATTACTTAAAGTAAAGTTATTTTTTGCTTAGTAACAGGCGTTCGCCCAAGTGTACCCTAAGCCCTGCCGTGCAAAATCCAAGCTAAGATAGTTTTGGTTCACGAATTTAAGTATCCGCAGCCCAAGAGTTTGGAATGCACTCCCGGAGCATATAAGGACAAGTGCCAATGAAGATCTTTTCAAACTAAAATTTATTGGTTTGATTAGCGCTTCATTTTGTTGACAAGATTATCTTTTTGTCATTTTTCGTTAATTTTATTACAGAGCATATATAAACGTGACATCGTAATAAAAAACTTTTTCCTAAAAGGAAAAAATAATCAATGGGCTTGCGTTTTTCGCAGCGACCTTGCTTCATCCCACGACCAATCTAGCTGTCGAAAGCAGAAAGCAGTCTTGCGTCCGTTCTTGCAAGCTTGTAAGCTAATTTACGAATACCAAAGATGACATATATACGTAGTGCAGGTATGTATATTTGCATGTGTGTGTGCATGCACGTACATATGTATGCGTGCAAATATGTTTTGTAAATATAATCTAAATGCGAGAGATGGCCGACCCGACTCGCTCTTTCTCTGATACACGTACACGAAAGAACACAGGAATACAAACCACACAAATACACCAGCGCAGAGTAACAGCAGGACGATTTTTAAGCATTGGGAATTATTTCAATGTTAAGAAGCACCTTGCAATACTTGGTGAATGCAAAATTCATGTAAAGTTTGCTCTGGGCACAACTGGAACTGTGGGCTGTGAACCCAACTGCGAAGCCAGTGGAGCTACAAGCTACCGGTGGTCCTGCTTAGAAGTCAGATGAGAACTTTATTTTGAAAGCAGTTTATGAGCAGGGGGCGAAAGTTCTGAGATATCTCAATATGCAAGACATCTTTCTGAGTTGTGAACGCAATGTGAAGTCACAAAATAGATCTAAATATGGAATACAACTAGACGATGCTATAAAATTCATGATCTACCTAGGGAATGGCAACATGGTCACACGTTCAGTAGCTTTTAATCGAAAAATACCTTTTCTTTAAGTTTTATATTATAGTAACGTCCGCAACAAGACTTTCGCAAGAAAACAGTCAAATATGCAAGGCCATGCATCTGTTGGATCCCAAATGCGTCCGCCTGCCCAAATGCGTCCGAAATAATTACTCTGGCGTCATTTAGCACTAGTGATGCGCGTTCAGCTATTACCAGCCATTATAATTGACATGGCCTCTCGGGCTCGTAGGGTGACCCCCGGCATTTCTTTAAAAAAAATCCATTGCTTCGTTGCGAATCGGCGCAAGCTGAAATGTGTAAGGCCTCCAAAAGAAGAAAAGACGTGAAAAAAAAAATTTTTTTTGCAGTATAAAATTGCTCTAGTGATTGATGGTGGTCTTGCAATTGATGGCTTACATGCTGTCAGGTAAAGCAACTGTTTCGTTTATTATTTCCCGCTCTATTGGCTTTTTGCTTGGTCCAAAATAATGCTTCAAAATTTCCCGGATTTAGAATCATATTTGTGTCTGTAGCCACCAAAACATAGTGGTTTGTTGTTATAAATAAAGGAGTGAATTAGGTTTCCCGCGGTTCGATAAACTTTAGAGCACGTATTGCGCCCTGTTTCAAATTGAAACCAATTGCTTGCGCAGAAAGGCGTAAACCAAAGCAAACGCGTTGTCAAAGGGACAAATCCAGGCCGGAGAGGAGAGGAGTAGGCAACGAAATCGACTCAAGCTAGACACATCAACATAGGTCTTGCTTCTATTGATCTTGACAAGACGAGTTTAAAATGCTTGAGCTTTTCAAATAGTAAAATATGTATCACATCATTAGATTTATAGTTGCGCTACGCAAAATTAAATAAAACACAACAGCGTTCACCAAACATCCCCAGATCGGAATTGGGGGAGTAAGTCCATAAAAATAAAGAAAATTCATCACGAAAAACAATAACATACAAGAGAAAACGTTAAGCCCACGCCGAGTGCAAGAAGTTTCAGAACTGGATTGTTCACATGGTGAGGATAGCAATAGCTTATCTTACAACATGTCTTCGATAAGTCAACCAAGGGTTTGAAATGCCACCTTTTGGTTTAGGCACATACAAATTGTACTGCGGGAGGCTGTTCCAAGCATCGCTTGTGGTGCACTTGGCCACATCTTGAACACGTCACCAAATCACCTGGAAGCGCTGTGTCCCACGGCTGCTTACACACCTCAAGTCATGAAAAACGAAGATAATTATAGAAAAATACAGCGCATGCAAGTCAGCATCAACGAAAACCACGATAAAACAACTCCAAATTCCCGGAAAAATCAGAGCAAGAAAATGAACCAAACTCACATTGAAATTTGACACTTACCTTGCACAAACTATGTTGCACACGGCCCTCCAAACAAACGCCGCGTATTTCTGTGTAGATGGTTTTCCGATAATTTGCGACATCTATCGGCAAAGTTAGATTGCCTCCTAAATCAACAGATCAATAATATGAATTACGGTGTTTAACAGAATATAAGTGAATATCATTTAAGAATGCTGGTGCGTCCGACTGATCGCAAATAAGCGCAAGACCTAATAATTTGCTGTTTAAATCTGGAACTAACCTGCACAAAGCTGTTGCGCGTAATAGCACACCAATACTCCACAGCTAATGGAATCTTTCTGTGTGATGCGATCCATAGTCACCACACTTAAATCGCCAGTGTGGAACTTTTTGGCGAATAACGTCTTGCCAACATCAACGGCGCGAGCATCTGACCAGTCATTATTGTGCATTGGGTCGATGACAGCAATTTTGCAATCTTTCACAAACATTGCAACCAATAGCCAATGCATATTGCTTGGATTGTATGGCATGATAATCAAAGTCTTCGAGGCTAAATCTTCATTTGCTCAAAGACATGACATACTTCCCCCTCGCGCAACGCACAGGGCTTCACTTGAACCGCAGTATAAAACTGAAGAATAAATTTCAGTAAGGCGAAACAAGAACGAATTAATTATTTCGTCATATAGCCAGTCTTCATGAAAACTTGCGTCTTTTGCCTTTACACTTTCAACGGTGCTTATAGGCAGTGTCGCTTCTAAGGACAGCAGTTGTAGCTTGCTTAAACTGTGACACCCGTTTTTGATGAGCACTTGATCAAGCTCCGCATCGTGAACATCCGGCAAAATAGAATCTTTTACCGGTGTGGAAACAAAACTTCCGGCAGAAACTTCCTTTGTATCCATGTTTCCGCACGATCGGCCACCATGACATTGGCTGGAGCATAGAGTAGCATTCACTTTGCATTTGCATTTGTTGCTACCACAGCTAGATCTGCATCGATATATGTGCGACTTGTGCGCTGTGCCAAGCCTAGCTGCTTCACGGAGAGTGATGATTCTACCCGATGCATCAATTTGGTGGAGCCCCTGGATAAGGGAGTAGCTGAGCAGCAGAAAACCATCCACGAAGAGTCCCAAATCTGCACGCAATTCGGTACCTCTTCCTAACCGTCCCCACTTCCCTCTCCACCACTCCGGGTAATCGTCGCGAGTCCCCTTTGGGGCGATCGGCTTTCGGAACCATTACGGACACAGCTTGACCGACTTTGAAGGATCGCGCGACAACGTTTACGCGTTTTTCGAAGTGCCTACACATCGCGGCAGCGTTTCGGACTGTCGACTGGTATGCCGCGAATCGCAGTCGCTGGCGAACAGGTGAAAGCGAAAACTGCGTGGAGTGTTTTAAAGTCAAAAATTCGCTGTAGACGTCGTCACTTCCCGCTCTAGCCGCAAAACGAATAACAGAAGGGTTCTCCTTATGGTCCTGCTCACTTTCTTCTGATGGGGAAGCCCACAAATCTTTTGCGCCAGAAATTTTAACGCTTTCTGGTAGAAAGGGAAGGATTTCTTCTTCCATAATCCCGGATGTGCTGTCAGCTAACTGGACGCTATCGAGATTATTTGGTCGCTGACCAAACACCAACTTAAAAGGTGACACTCCAGTTGTTCGGCATTTCCGTGTAGTCAAAGCATCTAAGAATAAACGAATATCACATGGAAAATGCTTGTAGAGACCATACCATTGCATATTTGTAATGCCTTATAGTTGAGGGGTTAACGGTATACGGAACCCCAATTTTGACCTTTCTATACAGCATTTGATGGTGATGCGAATAAGTAAGGTGTGTACAGAAATTCGTGAAAAAAAGAACGTCTTACACTGAATCCGTGGAAGCCAACTGGCCCAACAGTTACGCCCGGTTGACAGCCTAAGAGCAGCAATTTGCTCTTCTACCGCGTGATTCGCTTTCTCGACGCAGCCTTGGGATTTCGGGTGGCGAGGTCTTCCATTTATTAAGACACATTTGCCTGGCCATTCTTCTACAATGCATTCTATAATGCTATTTACAAATTCTCGTCCGTTGTCCGAGTGCAGTATGTGAGGAAGGCCAAAGAACGAAAATACGCGGGTTTGTAAGTTGGCTGCTACCTCCTCTGCAGTCTTGGTAGTCAAGGGGAACCACACGTGGAACTTTGTAAAGTGATCAATAACATGCCGAATCATCTTAAAGTTTCCATCTGGTTGGCCACGTAAGTCGATTAAATCAACCTAAGATTATAACCAAACACTAGTCGGTAGAAGTACTCCATATAGCTATGAAGCTGAAACAATTTGCACGTGCCTGAAATTTAGGCGGGAGTTCATTTTAAGAATAGAAAAAGAAATAAATCATCATAAAATTGTTTCGCCCAAAGTTCAATTCTTCTATCGCGAATTAATTGTCGCTAAACGAACTCTCGAGACAAACGGGTCAATCACCTCAGAAATGCGTTATGGTAGCATCGAGTCTAACATAAACCAAAGCAGCATAAGGAAATTACACAGAACTTCTTTGGCGAATAATTTATATGCAAACAAGAGTCCAACTAGGCAATAGAAAAAATTATGTGTGAACCATTCTCACCTGAAGTCGCTCTAAAAACTTTGTAGAAATATTTGGACGAAGGGGTTCAACAACATTCTGAAAACGCTTTTCCGCGCAGATCAGGCATGACTCACTGAAGAGCTGCACTGCTACACGTGATACGTTGCTATACTCCGTTTGGATCTATGAAACAAACACAAGGCGCTAGATATCTAATTTGCACTAGTCAACTGTTTCGATAGTTTGCTGGTTCCAAGAAAAGAAATCTGTTGATACAAATCAATAGCGCGTATGAGCCTTGAATTTAGAAACAACACACAGCAATCGATTTAATGAAAAATAACGTACTTCTTCAAACACGTTTCGCGCGCCTTCATGGTTGTATCGCTCGTAGTGAAATTTAAAGATGACTTCAAATGTGTCCTCAATGCATGCGACTCGTCGGAGTTGAGTAAGCGATACCTTAAGAAACAAAAGAATTGCATTGAAAGAGGATTTTACGACGTGGATAGTATATTTATTCTGAATATTTAATTATTCTTTTTTGTATTTCTCTTCTTATTTCTCTTCTACTTATTTAGAGTATTTATTCTTCATTGCTTTTTACATTCATTGTGAAAAATAAACATATAATAACAATTATAAAATTCTATTATATTAAATCGTTGATAATTAACAAATAAGAAAACAATCAAAAGATTTTACCTGGCTGCTATTGAGTTGTGCGTTGCCAGAACTATTTGCTTCTTGCGACCGAACGCACACCACTTCTTCGCCATCGGGAAACGTAAACAATTCGAACTGGCTATCACGAATACGACGACGAAGTTTTCTATTATTTTCACCTTTCCAGCTTGAAGGACTCTTCAAGAAAGCATGAATTTCACTAAGCTTATCTCTACAGATAAGGCGAGAGTTGTGCCGTGTATGCTCTTTAAGTAATGCATTAAAATTTGTTCGATGCTGTTCTACCTTCCACAGCTCAGGAGTACAGTTTTTCTTGGGAGTGCCCATTTTATTTCACTGTTATATACGTGTACTATTCTACCAGATGTAACCGTAGAGACTTTACCCGAGAGATGCAACCTAAAAAGCCGGGAAAATTACAATGCATACATCTCATATAGTATGCTACACAATGCCACAATGCATCAATCTGGCAACTTAAAAATATACTTCAAAACAGCAACAAACTCAATAGCTTGGTATCGTAACGTAGTGACTGAATAAACCGGAAACGAGCCGTCAAAAATGCCATAACAAATACATTGAGTAGAAATGTCCTGCGTTTAAGGGAACTCAAACATCTAGAGTGCACTAACACAAAGGCGATAAAAGTAAATCTTAGCTACTTTTTATTTTTTTCGGTTGCCCGGCAGCACCATGGGTTGGTGCCATTATCTTTGAGAAACTGCATTTGCAGATTACAATAATATGATGCCCAGACCCAGATGTATTAAAGGAGCACCAATGGCAAATATTTCAGTTTAGAATGCTTCATCCAAAGAAAAAACGAAAGCTTTACAAGCACCCATGACTCCTGTTGATTCAGAGGCGCAGTATTTTAATAGTTTCTTGAAGTCTGTGCCTGCAGTGGCGCCTAAAGCGATTGGATTAAGTTTATTTAAACAATACCAGCAGGATTTTTTTGAGACTAAAGTGTCGCGACAGGAAACAACACCAAAACTGCCAAATTGTCTGCGTTCCCTGTATACTTGGAACTATATTGAAATGAAGACAGAGGACCTGGAGCACATAAAAGATTCTGTTACTTCAGAGTTGTGTGGGATCACAGACTTTGAAAAGCTCCATGTAGAGGAATGCACACGCAACCAGTCCGAAAGCCACTTTTGGCATGAGAAGAGTTGGACGAATTGCAGGATCAACAGTGCACCAGGTTTTGCATACATCGTTAAACTGCGCTTCAAGATCTCTGCTAATGAAAGTATGTGCTTTGCCTGGCTCAACTGAAGTACTCTCTCATTCTCAAAAGTGGGGAAGGCAGCATGAATCAGTGGCACTTGATGAGTATAAGCAATTCTTTGCTGGTTTAGAAGCCCTTCCTGCTATGAAGTCAATCTCAGACTGTGTGATACACTGTGGATTGCAAGTGAAGAAAGTAGGCTTATGTATGGCTAGTAAGCCACGGTATGCAGCATCACCAGATGGTGTCATTTCATGTGAGTGCTGTGGCTTGGCGGTCCTTGAGATCAAGTGCCCATTCAACGTTCGGGAAAAGTCTCTGAAAGAGGAAATATATACACCTGTAGGGAAAGCCGGCAATTTTTATGTAAAATTTGTAGATGGACAGTACAAGTTAAAAGAGCAGCATCAATACTTCTCACAGGTTCAGCTTCAGATGTACGTCACT